>KK500348.1:33845-52005 GCA_000688715.1 Glossina pallidipes
ACACGAATTTTTTTTTACACCTATTTTTTTGGGAACGTATCTATCGTGTAAAAAGAGAATTAGGTGTAGTTGATAGGTGTCGACTGAAAACTAAAGCAACTTGCTGTAAGGACTGAGTGATAGAACCAGTTAAGGATGTTGATATTAGGATGATGTTTGCAGCTATTAACTAAACCGAACTGACAGTGAAGACGTATTTCAGAACTTGATATTTATGTAACCGATTATTGTTTCGCATATGTCCTTATACAGTGGACTAGTTGTATAGCGTATCAATTCTCAATTTATTCACGCAAAGACTACTGCATTGTGTGAAAAAACAAAAACAAATACATACCAGATGTTATTAGGAGAAAATATTTGCTCGAAACTGTGACCATGGAAATGACCATAATTGCGATATTTTCAAATAAATAAAAAGAATGCTTTTTTGAAATCTGATGCAGTTCAGTGAAAAGTACTGTATGAACATAACAAGATTTATTACGAATCTTTAATTAAATTGTTGACGATCTATTTACCTACGGATTAAACACATATCCGTAAATGTTATAATCGCATTAAATAAGACTTTATAGCGTTTCCGTTAAACTCAGACATTTCGACATTGAAGAGAATTTTCATTTAAAATTTTACATGACATGAGCGACAGAGAGAGAGAGAGAGAGGGAGAGATAGAGAATATTCGAAACGAAATTTGACTAGCGGCAATAATAAATAAATAACCGGTAAGATAAGATAATCAAAGAGACAGAGAATGGAGCGGGTGGTTGTAAATAAAGAACAATTTGTAAGATGATGAAAGTTTTCCGTGGCATATTCAAAGAGTCTTACAGAGTGAGAGAGATAGAGGGAGCGAGGTAGAGAGATATGCGCAATACATAATACAGATTGTCTAAAAATTGTTGAGCTCAAAAAAAAAAGCAAGCTCTCATCCTATATTATATAGAATGATAGATAATAAGCTTTTATTGATTTAGTTTTTACAAAAGGCTCAATACTTTTCAGATTAGGTTTCATAGACGACAAACATCTCGATAGATCGATATGTTAGCATTTTATGCAAATAATATAAATTTTGAAAAGTTTTCAATATCATCGAACATGGCTTTTGAATGTATTTCACTGATATATGTATATATGTATGTATGTATGTATGTAAAGAAACAGAATATATGTGAATAATATTCGTTCACATTGACTCACATACCGTGATATATATTTGAACTATGTAAACTGCAATAGTAGTGAGTAGTGAGTAGTGACAGTAGTAGTGGTGTCAACCAGATGTGCTTAACGGAGTAAGTTCCTCTTGAGCACTCAAATGTTATAAAGTTCTAAAGTTTATTATAAACACAAAACAATTTTTGGGCTAAACGAGAAGACCGCAATGCTCTTATGATGTTCGCTCGTATCTCGTCTAAATAAATTTTAAAAGGGGTGGTTGACTGCATGCGAGACCCTTGTATTTCTTTCTTTTTTCTGCTATATTTGAGGATTATTTGCAGATGATGACAATAACGATGACTGCTATTCAAATACTTATTACAAATAAATGAGTTAAGTTAAGAGAAGTATGGGAAATTTTACTACTGTTGCTCCTGCACAATGATTGCTTGCTTACTTGCTTGCTTTGATGATGATGTTGTTGTTGAATATCAAGTATACCTATACATATATATGTACATATGTATGCTATATATGCATGTTACCCGGCAGTTATAAATCCAATATTTAAATAAACGCGACATGTTTGATAACATTTTCAAAAGAACATTTTATTTGCTTACACGTTGTCAACTAAATTGAGTTTTAATGTTGTCAAATTTACGTTTGTAAATATGTATGTACGCATGCACGGGGTTTGATGAGCATTTGCTTGTGTATAGAGTGCATAAATATATATATATATATATGTATATGTATAATACATAATCATTCGGCGTATAATTGACCGAAAATGTTTTTATCACTTTTGTCCTTTACACACTCCACCTTGTCATTGCACTTAATAATGGGGTAAATGTGGCTTTTGTTGTTTTATAAGGGCGCCTTTATTTACATTATTGCGTATTATCCGAAGATTTTCTCGATTTCGTAAATCAAACAAAACAATACAGATTCCTTTTAAGCATAAAGTTAAAAGCTGCCTAAATACAATTCATTTTATTTGTTCGCCAAGGATTTGAATGTGAGGGAGTTTTTAAGGAAACTTTATGTCTTCCAAATATTTTAAATGTCTTTCACTTTCTTCTTCTCTCTACTCGCAATATCTTTAGGAACGATTTGTTTTTTTTTTTAAATTTTCAACTCTTTTATCCCCCTCTTCCGTGCACTGGCTTTGAAGAATGTGGTCCTTTTATAATATCCTGAATCGAAGACAAAGTTAATTCCCCTACATGCATAAGTAGGAATGGATCCAATCGCGTCTGTGTGTCTAATCATGCGTCGTCTGTTCTACGTACTTCTAGGATAGCAAACATTGGGGAGGACTACAGCCTTAAAGATTGGCTGGAATACATTCACAATATAATGCAACAGAAAAGTTTTCAAAAAATTTGCAAAACGTTGTTGTTAACTTATATTAAGAACGGCTTTTTAAAAATCTTGCTGATCATAGAAGACGAACTCCTAAACGAACATAACTTATTTTACTAATCATCCTCTACACCAGCGCAATAAGCGCAAAGCTATGTTAAGCTTGTGCGGTTGTATATGCAGCACACAGACCGTCTTAAGATTGAATAATCTTTTATTATATTAATCGTTTTAGAATCATAAACATTTTCTGAAACGATTTAAGTACGTCTGTCCATCTGTCTATTTGCCTTTCTGATTTTCGAACCGAGTATATTTTAAAGAATGGCTTGCATTTTTTACAATAACAAAAACTTATTTTTACGACAGCCTTACTTTGCAAAAATTATCATTTTTGGTCGCACCCATAGTGATTGAGTACATTCAGCCTGTAAAGGCATAACACTTACTAATTAAGAACACATCTACTAGCTATCCAAATTTCTTTCTCCTTTCTCAATTATTTTTGACCTTTACCAGGTTACAACAAGTGGGAACATAACCTAAGTGGTTGGTCAGAGAATATGAAAATATATTTACCACTTTCAACATTTCCCGAGAAAATTAGAAAAATAAAGTATTTTGCTATATTAAGTGAGCGGCCAAAAAATTTGGACGGCCATTTCTTGAACGCTTGCGCGCAATAATTTATATAGGGTGTCACAAAATTTACACAAGATTTAAATTTGCCGCCATTAGTGCGGTAAGGTGTTGACTCCAAAAAAATAAATTTGACAACTGACAGTTTGGGATGAGGAAAAATGGAGAATTGCACGAGAGAGTAGAGGATTTCCATTATTAACCAATATTTCATAAATAATGAAAATTTGGCCATACATTTTCGCAAACGAGTCTGGTCAAGCAATGGTTGCTCGATATTGTGCTGTGATAACCCAGTTCTTTCTGCTTATTGATGTGCTTGCTGATATTGCTGTCAACGTTATATGATTACATGCCATACATCTCGCGTGAGACATTCCCTGGTCGGGTACTCTCTCTTTTCGGTGATCAGAATTTCGATGAAAGACTGCGTATGTGCCAGCAAAGCCTTGAAAGAAGGGGAAAGAATAGTCTTCAAGCCGGTTTAACCCGAAATTAACGAAAACTATCACTGACTGTCTCGTGAAGAAGCTAAAAGTTCGCTTTCGCCACTTTCCGCTGAGTTCCACGTGTCAGAAAGACATCAATAATATGCACCGCCCATACGCGTCTTGCGTTCGAAAAGATGTTGGCAAAGTGATTGCTATGTGATGAGTGAAAGAAGAGTTAATGAAACTAGAGTGATTTTGGAGCAGACTGATGCCGAATGAGATGATTTGTTAGACAATTTGCTGAAGTTCCTGGATCTGTTGTACCATAAACTTAATGTTCGGTTTCAAAATGGCGGTTCACCGGTGGTTCACTGCCTGGCATCGAATTACTGCGATGTAATAAATTTTACTTAAAAAAAATTCAAACCGTTTGATCCCTTGCGGATACACTTGATATGTAATCAATATATTCGTCCTCTTGGGATTTTCTTTTCCACTATACCAACGATTCCAGTATCATAAGCGCATCAAGTCCATTTTCACACTTGTGTATTAACTATAAATTTTATACTTTCCGTCAGCTAACGTATTAAAATAAATAGGGAAAGTTATTGCTTTAGTTCTTTGAAATGAAAAAAACAATTGTATTAATAGACTATTTTCTATATCGGCAAACATGTCGGCAAGAGGATAGTATGTCGTACCAGCTTCCTACCGAAAAGGTGCATAAGTTGTTTCCACTAAGGCAATACAAGTGCTGCCGAGAGGATTGTTGCAATCAGCAAATTGAAGCAGTTGTACTGCGAAATATTTAAGCATCCGCTATATTTACCCGATCTAGCCCCCGGGTCCTCTCACACTGTTCTCAAACATTAAAAAAAAAGTTTTTAGGGTTTCATTAAACAAAGTGTTTACCGCAGTTGTAAGTAAATACTTTAAAGATCTAAAGAAAGGTGTTTTCAAGGAAAAGTAAATAATTTAATAACTGGGTTACAATGTCTATAAAAAATAGTTAAAAAAGTTTTTCGGCCGAAACTCGCATGCCTACCACCATTGATCTGTCACCGCTTACTTCACTAAAAGGTATTATTAAGAAAATTTAGTCTATCACGTCGTGCCGTTCACCATAATTAGAATTTAGAATTAAATCACTTCGCTGTTCGCGTTCTACCCTCCAAGCTCTTTCATTTAATACCCATATCGTTGGTATTATTAGGAAAATATTAACCCACCAAGTGATGCTGTCCACCATATTAATGTTAGAACTAAACTGTTTTTAGGCAGATAATAGGAATTTTAAACATTTTGTCTTGTTTACCTTATCCTAAGTAAGAATAAAATATCAAATGAGTGAAAAAAGGCAAATTTAAGCACTTGTGAACTTGTGTGGGTGCGGCCGATTTTCTCCATTTTTGCACGTAAATAATGGAGCTTTTCCTAAAGCACATGTGGAAAATTTCAGCGATTTGTGAGTAATTAACAAAAGCCCCCTAGTTTTTCAGAAAAAGGAATTGCGTTTAGTTTACACTTCATTGTGGACGTGTCCTCCGACCAAATTGGAACATTTTCAATACCAACCTGCGCGCAAGGACTTTCTGATAAATCTGATATCTTAATTTTTCTTACCAGGTTAACAACACACACCACACAGACATACAGGCACACGAACGGACAGACATGGCTTAATCGATTCACAATTTCATGCTGATCGAAAATATATTTACTTTAGGGGGTCTCTGAAGCATCCCTTTGGGAGCTGCAAACAAAATTAATATACCCCCCCTCCGTAAGTTGCAGGTATAATAGAACAAAACAAATAAAAGCAGTATAGTGGGACATGGCCTATCACCACTTCGCTTAATATAGTTATTCATACAACGGCTTTTCAAAACAAGATGTATAGGGAATAGGTTTGAGAGTCTATGGGAAGTGGTCCAAAAGTGGTTCGATCCAAAACATCTTCAATAGTATTCGCCCTTGTGCCGGTGTACCAAATTTCATCAACTTATCTTAAAAATTGCAAAGGATTGGTTAAACACAAGAAAACAGGACGAATCGACGGACAGATAAGCTTCGGAACGTAATCCCGAATCGATTAGTTTAATAAGAGATGCGTCTATCTCAAGCCTTCCTGAGTGTTGCACACATCCGCATAAACCTAATGCACCACAAATAGTGTAGGACACAAAGAGAGTGAACGCCTTTGGCCGTCTAACGGGTTAAGCTACTTCGAATTCTTTTTACAATTCGTTCCAAGCACTCAGGAGATGTTCTTTATTCACGACAGTTTAATGGGTTTGCGCGCAATCGGTAAGCGTTATGCCTTTATTCGCTATAAGTGCGACCAACGTGAACTCTACCGGATTGAGATTTCCAGCAATGAAGGCAAAGCGAACGAAGACTTGGTAGATGCGATTCTTACTTACTCGGCTACTCATGCGATCGCCTAAGCAATCAAGTGTTATATCGAAAAGGTTATACGGTTCTTCGAATTCGTTATGGACCTCAAAAAGTTGACAATCTCAAATTTTGATCGCGATCCTTCGAAACTATATTTTCCCAGCTGGCGGTATTCACAGCGTTCTCAATTTCCAGTCGATTGGTTTTCTTACAGGGAGGGTTACATTCATTTTTTGAACACATTTGCAACGTCCAGAAGGAAGCTTCAGAGATCCCATAAAGGACATATATACTTGGTCAGCATCGAATTCTAGATCGATTTACGCACGTCCATTTGTAATGTGTGTTGTAAGTATTTCCCTTAGAGAATTTGCACGTGGGCTGATATTGAAAATGGGTCCAATCGATTGAAGTGAAGTACACGCCTACAATGCCAAAGTGAACTTAGAACAAATCTGACTTTCAAAAGGAACAAAAAATTGTATTTCCTTTCCCTCGAACTACGGCAGATAAATCTACAAAAATTTGAATGTACAGTCTATGGGCGATACTGTACAAAAATGGAAAAAATTGGCCACGCCTACACAATGTATCAAATTTTAATATTTTTTCAGTGCGGGCCCTTTAAAGTACGGGTTCTTTAAAGCACGTAAATGCTTGGCTAGTTTCAAATGCGGAATCCACGTAAACATGCTCGTCTGTCCAACTGTCCGTCTGGTTATCTGTGTAGCATCTGTGGTAAGCATGCTTCCGTTCACAAAAATGAAGATATCGCCTACAAATTTGTAAAAGAAATTGACAACGAATCCAAACAGTCAAACCTATAACGCCCAAGTGCTTTCCGTGTTTTTGGCTTGTTACTCATAAGAGACAACTCATACAAAATGTAAATTTCCATTTTTTTTAGGAAAAATTCAATTAAGCTCATCCATGTTATAGAGCATAAAAACGTAGTTGGTTTCCTTTTGTTTAGTCGGTGATGGGTATAAAAGATTATTAGGTCATGGCCGAATATCATTTTCTTACTTTTTTTGCTTTAACTTTGATGTCACATTTACAATTTATAATGAAACGATTGCCGGTTTTTAATTAACTTTTTCGAGAAAACTTTTTTTTTGGCTGCATACGATGTGTTTTTCCCAAATGCCTTTTTTCCAAAAATTCTAAGCGCTTCTCTGTACAATGCAAACTATCAAAAATGTTCTTTAATTTTTTCTGTAGGTATACGCGCAATGATGTGCTACAAAAGAGTGTTTTTTTTTTTTGGCAAGGCCTGCTGTGCAAGCAACCGATTCTAAAAAAAGTTATTGAAAATTTTCTTCACTTATCTCAAAAATTGGGAAAAGCAGATTCAAAAAATTTATTTAAAAAAAATGTTTTTCTCTCTAATATGACGGACGATTCAAGGAGCAAGAATGGAAGAGGAAGGATGAACAATACGAATGCAAAAGTAGGCATAACAAAGACACGCATAATGCCGATAAGCCTAACGCATTACAAACTAACCCGCTTGGATTCACGGGGATCGGATTGTCCACTCACCTTATAAGTCACAAATTCTAAAAATTACAGATGCCTTACCAGTAGTGATAATGCTAGGAATACTTCGGTTGTAGTAGCGAGTGATTGCTGAGTGCAGAGCTTCGGCAGTACTCGTACATGTGGTGGCCACTAATTGCGGGGGCATTACATAAGGCAAGCCCCGACTTGCTCAGAGCCTAGGGTTCGCTCATATCCAAGCTTTCATATGTGGTACCTCAGTCTTAGAATACGCCGTCACACTTGGAGGTTTGCTTTGCCAGTTGAGGGGCGCCGGTACTCGTTCTTAAGTTACCCAATAAGCCTGCGGAGTTTGACTAGTTAAGCCTTCACGGCAGTGCGTAGACGTCTGTTCATTAGAGATCTACTCTTTATAGTCACCCACTTACCCTGCTCTACGATTGCGTTCGGAAAATCGGCCTTTTAAAAATGCGCCCCCCTCCCCCCCCTTCGAACTCCAAACCCGCCCTATTCCCATGTAATCATCCTTTTTACTATTTTTAAATATATTAGGGAAGTTTAAAGCTAATAGAAAAAAAACCAACAACAAAAATCACAAGAATATATTATCCCGTAAGCGAAAATTAATTCATGTTTTTATGATGCTAATGGAGTTTAACTTCATTTACAAACTTTTTGAATAACTAATTATTAGCATAAACGGTTGTTTTAACTTACCTCGGTGTTTGATAGAGAATTTCTAAAGAATTCATTGCAGCTAAAATCATTGTCGATACCGATAGTGAACTTTAGCCTTTTCGTAACTTCAATGTAAAAAGTTAACTGAATATTGGCTGCATGCTAAAAGAACGGAAAGTTAAAGTCACAAATCTCTCAAACCTTTTTACAATATTGAAGGCCTGCCGGCCGTCATAGTCCCTACCTTTGACTTTTATATTTTCAAAAAGGAAAGCAAGAATAAAAAAAAAACAGTCATACGGAAAAATTTATTTAATATAAATTTTGTTACTTGAAAATTATCTAAACTTTATTTGTGTTTGCATTCCACACATCAACAACATATATTTGCATAACTGCTAAAAGTTATATACCATGATATGTTTGTGTGTAAGGAAACAAAAATGTATCTATAAATATAACTGCATAGGAAGCATACATAACCGTAAAAATATATATGCATATATATATGTGTGTGGGTGTATGTGTGTACGTATATATATATGTATATATATACATATATATAAGGCGATAGAATTGTGACATTTGTATGAACGAACAACAACTAAATACGCAAAACACACAAAATGAAAATGTTATCTTCTTTATTTGCCCAGATATATATCGACAGACACACATACATTCCCGTAAATGCACTCAAAAGGGCTGAAGTAGCTTCTCTACCAGATTATATATTAGCAATTTTAATACACAAATCTACACACACACACATACACATATGCACTTACTTAAATGCACGCTTTGCTATATATACAACACTCAACGACACTATTTCTACGTACAAGCGATGAAAAAAAAAGAGTAAAGATGTGTGAGGCAAAAATATAAGCTTTTGTAACAATTCATTTGTGCATGTGTATGCTTACACAATCAGCAACACGGTAACAACAAGTTAAAAGACATAAAAATTGATTATATATGTAAAGCAAGCACTCATTCATAATATGCACACAATCATCCGCCACTGAACAAAAAGCAAAAAAAAAACGCGCTTGAGCCAACTAAGCAACAACAAAAAAAAAAAAAGAAAAATAAATCTCTTCACATGCGTATTGAAACACGTTTGCGTGTGCATACTCTTGTAAACAAACTCACTCGATCTTATTGCTGAAATGATAAGCTAAACTGTTCGCGGGGATGATGAGTAGAAAATTCTTCAATATAAGCGACCATATTTCTTATTTACTATATATAAAAAAGAGAATGCGAGAGATGAGGTGCTAGCAGCTTCTATCTCACCTTTTTATCTAATAACTTTAACACAAATTTTCACATACATACATGCAAACGCGAGCAACACATGCACACTTCTTCAATTGCACTCGGCTTTTTGCAGGCATTTGCGAGCGTTTCGTGCAAACTGGGCGTTACTTAGAGAATATTTTTGGTTAACGCCTTTTGAGTAATTTATCTCTTAAATATTATCGTTGTTATTACTGTTGTTGTTGTTATTTTCTTATAGCTATTCAAAAATTACGCTTGTTTTCGTTCGTTCGTTCGTTCGTTTGTTCGTTCGTTCTCTTTCTCCTTCCATCACAATTCAATTGTTTGTTAATTTCATTGTACTGTGAGATGATTGTATACAGCTTCGCATAGAAGTCATGTTTTTTTTTTAGTGTTTCGTTTATTTTACGTCAATAACAACATGACTAATATCTGATTTTTCCTTTATGCCCGAGTGTATGTGCGTGCATTTATGTGTGTGTGTGTTATATGTATATATGTATATATATATATATATATATATATATATATGTATATACTTGTATATTACGTAAATATATGGCGTTTGGTTAAATGTGCGAGAATACGTTAAAATGATTGTTTGTGTGACTAAAGGAAATTATTTCATTTGAGGGTATTTGTGTTTATTATTTTTATTTAACTCTCATTCGCTCTTGAGTAAATTTAACTGAAGAAAGAAACAAAACAAAAAAAATGACAGAAAAAGCAATAAGAAGAACAAGAAAAAAAATAAAAACTTTAATATAGTTTAAGGTTTGAATTTGCTTCTTTTTTTTTTATTTCTTTTCTTTTTCTCGCAATTGCTCAGTCACATAACCAAAAGATGCAGAAAAATACAATATTAACAACAACAAAGGCAACCACTGAAAAGTGCACACTTACCCAGTAACTGAGTGCAAAGATATTTTTTAATTAAAAAATCGTCATATTAAGTAGATATATATATATACAAAAAATTGAAGAGAAAAATTAATTTTTTCGTCCATTTTGTTAATGTTTATATATGATATATATTTATTAATTCGCAATCAAATTTCTCTCGTTTATATAACTTCGATGTCCATCCGAGAATTTGAGATAAAGCCTTGATATTTGACCCAAATATAAATTTTACTGCATACAAGTTCGACAGTCTAGAATATCATGAGCCAAATATCTATAATCACTTTTTTTTTGCTCAGATTTCATTTTTACGTAATGGTGACACTTGGCACGAGTCCAACCAAAAATTTTCAACGCCACAAGTCACGGATCCCGCTTGCGCATAATCTAAAATTGTAAAACATATATTGAAAGTACAAATACAAACTCAAGTAAAATTAGCCCACTGCAGCCTTCATTTTCACCTTTGGCTATCTTCACCCGTGGTTCGCATCTCTGCTAGGGTAATTGAGAATTGGATCATATTAAAGAAAATAAGAAAATCATTAAAGAAACTAAATAAATAATTTAGCCAAAGAAATAAAATCTAAAACAAAATAGAAAACAAACAAATAAGAATCCGGCAAAGCCGACCCTTTAATATACTACGCCAAGCCGCCTAGCACAATTATTCGTTCGTCATTAGTAATAATGAATCAAAAATTACATATTGCTTTACTGCAAACACACACTTTCCAAGAAAGGCCGCATATTGGAGAATGACCTAAACGACCAAGGGCGAGTCCAAATTTGGCAAACTTCATTTACTTGTTAAAAATCATATTTTTTATCAATTTCCGACATAAAAAATAAGAATTTAGAGTTTCTGTCATATAAGGGCTTTGTTTGCTAAAAATTAAATCTCTTTCTGAAGGGCTTATTATTCATGAGAAATTTTATATGGAAGAAGATCCAAGGAATAGACCCAAGTGGTCTAACTTTGGTCCACATAATTTAACAAACTTTCACCACAAAAAAATTAACAATTAAGGCTTCTTTCATATATGGGTGCACATAGCCTGTGAAGCCTTATATGCGGTGGTGTCCAAAATATGGACCCACGTAATCCAAATTCGATAAAATTGATTTCTAGGTCAATATATTATTATGAACCAATTTTCACCAAACAATATTGAAAATTAGACCTTTTCACCATAAATGGATTCAATTTTCGTAGGGTCAGTTGTATCAAAGGGGATTCAAAAGTTTTCGAGTTTTTCGAAAAATTTGGAAAATTACAATTTTAGTTATTTTCAGCAGTCTTTGCCGGAGTGGATGAAATAATTGATCGATCCAAACCCTTTTCGATAGGGTTCGTCTTTGGGTCGAAGCGCATTGATGAACCAAAATATCTCAATTGGGACTTATAGGTTGAACATAAAAATACGCAGACGGTATATTAACAGGTGGGTCTATCTTAAACAGTTCCGGGTGTTATCTATGTCCGCTCAAACTTAATATACCTTACATCATAAGTGTCGTATAATATAACAATAAAAAATAAAAATGTAAGTAAAAAAACAAATCATACTCGAGTAGTTAAGCCTAGCACATGTGCTTCCAACATTAGAAAATAGAGGGCACGAGTTAAAAGCCAAATTGATTAATTCTGACAATTCAATGCTCGGTCAAGATGTTAAAGAAGCTATTGTTGCCAACAGGATTAGGAGATATCAACCCGTAAGTAACTCTTGAAGAGATGTTACAAAAGAAAATTTGTGCGATTAAACCACCGTGGGTTTTAAACGCCAACTCTGGCGATATTTCATTCTCAACACACAAACAAGAACGTATGCCAAATCTCGCCTTAAGAGAATTAATCGCAGAGAAAATTAACTTTTAGAAAATAGTGGGCGGCTTCCTCTTTTTACGTATATATTGTAAGAGCGACGACCTGTCTTCTGCCTATGCAGTAGTAGATACCAGAGGGCAAATTCAAATTAATTACATCCTACGCGTCAACATTTGCAAAACAAAGCTAGAGATATTCTTCAGAACGCAAACCTTGACCTAACGAAAAGTTCGACAATGCTGTCATCCACAGTACTCATATGTTAATCCTAACCTCGTTCCGCCCGTATCAACGTGGGAAAAATCAAAAGCAATACATTTGCAAGAACTCTACTTGGGGATAGCATGTCAAAGGATCCTTAAGAAAACTACCCACCCGATCTGCGATTTTTCGACCATTCCCCACATAAAGCTTTGTGTTGAAAAGTCGTTATACAGAAAAAATTCTTTCAGTATTTCGTGTGAAAAATCAAGATCGAATGAGGCAGTTTTTGAACCCCCTGCCATATAAAAGTTCCTACGGAAACTGAATCGTTACATGGTAGAAAGACCTAATTTTCAATACTTGTAGATGAAAATTCGTGCATTATAATAGTTTGACATAAACGCTAATCGCATCGAGTTTGGACAACGTAAGTCTATTTTCTGAATCCCACCTCATAAAAAGATTTTCATGAAGAATATGCAAAAAAGTCCAATTTTTGATATTTAATAATGAAAATTGGTCGGTAAGAGTTATTTGATGTAAAATTTGGTTTAAGTAGGTCCTTTACTTAGGGCCAACAATGTAAAGGGGCTCTTATGAAAAGCAAATACTTCCCTGGCGACTTGCCTTGTAGATTTTGATGATGGAAGCAAGTGGAAATTGCGCTAATCTTTGTCAGTTAGATTGAGTTTACTAAGTTTGGACCACGCTAGTTGACGATACGAGGGCTTATGCATTGATGTAATGTATTATCATGAAAATGGATGAATGTTTGGGTACCTAATAATCTTCCCCGGGTCAAAATGCCCATTTTTAGATTTTGCGTCATCGATATATAATACGATATATGAGTTATTACATTACATTTTGAAAACTCTAACTAAATACTGGATACATAATGAAGCTTTGAAGCATTTTCAAAAGAGAGTCTTACGCCTTATGCATGTAATCTCTGCGATGCGTTTCTCAGCTAATTTTTTGTGCAAAGTCGAGTGTCTGTCGAGGGATATTGACATCGACGACAGAGCAAATATTCGTAACGTTCCACTAACTTTCTGTACTTTGTAGAATAATGCGAGCCAAGTGTACAATCCTTCCAGGCTATTACCACATACGTAAGAGACGTTCCCTGTTGACCAAAAAAAAAAAAAAATTGCAAAAAAAAGGATTAATTAAATGCCTTGAAGCTCCAACAATAACATAATAATTGGTCAGGTTAGAAAAACCAATCAAAATATATCGAAAGACAAGAGAAAGCCATTTTAATGCCCTATCCTACTCTTGGCAAAAGCATACTGAGTTTTAAGTTGGCGCAGTTTCACGCAACACCATAACTAACTTTTGTGGCATCTAACGTTACACTATTACTTTTTGCACCGATTTAAGCACCGATGTGTGTCCGTCCTTCCAACTGATATTTGCCTGTATATTTTTTACTCAAGTCGAGATTTTCACGATATTTTGATACAACTTTACAAATTTCTATTCTTTGCCTCAAGGCCGTTTTTACAACCACTCCTTATAAAACAGTCTATTCTCAAAAAGTCATTATAAACCAGTAACAACATCATAGTGGCCCACAGGCCACCCTTAAGTTTCCTATATCATCTTAAAATTATTCATATAACGTCATTTCAAAAGAAGACGTTATATCGGATATGTTTCGACCCGAATCATTTTCAATAGCGCTCATCCTTGGGTCGAAGCACATTGGAGTATCGCATATGGTTAATGTATTTGAAAAGTTGCGGCGTGTAAGTTGAACACAAAAGAACAAGACGCACAGACGCTCAGACGGACAAACGATCTTAAATCGATTCAAAAAGTGATTAAGAAATTGATTCTGCACCGATATATATATTAAAAAGTGGCTCTATATCTGGCTGCGACATACATCCGCACAAACTCATTATACTTCTATCACACACAAATGGTGTAAGGTATTAAAACTAACTTTTTAATTCTCGGACTTGTTCAATCATAATATTTTAGCTTGTTTGAGATGAAAATGCTCGGCCGCATATTGAAAAACTTTGTGGACACTAAACTCGATTTAATTTCATCCCTCCTTTTGTGTAACCAATATTTCGTCCAACTGCTCGTTATTGGCATTTTCATAGTCGCCATAGTTCAGTTAGCAAGCCCACATTCAGAGTTCAGTGTCGGACGTAAGATGAGACGGCGCACAACAAGAAAAGCTACCCCCTAATATCAGTGCATATGAATATCAGTTCAACAAATGACATAAATCCACGTACATTATTGTCATCTTTGAAGGCTCAAAACTACCTAATATTTAAACAAATAAGAAAGTTATATTCCGATTCGATCGCGACCGAACCTTTCATATCCAATATCGTTATCCTGAAAAAAATATAATAAATGGGAAAGAACTAAATTTTCATATCTCACAGTAATAAGTGGCCCCGGCTGATTTTTTCTAATTTCAAAATAAAAGTGGAAATTTGTATGTGTAGGTGTTTGTGTTGTACTCTATGAGTGAGCGTAAAGCAAAGGTGTTCGCAGTTTTTGTTGCACAGGCGTGTGGGCGCTTTAAGTGTGTCGTTTGACCGGTTGGGCTCGTTTTCAAGCTCTCTCGCAACTTTTTAGGCGGAAAGTTTGAACAGACGGACAGTTGGACGGACGAACATGCTTAGGTGGATTCCTTATTTAAAACTGGCCACAAATTTGCATATTTTACAGGGTCGTTGAAGCTTGCTTCCGCGCGTTATAAATGTACTGAAAAAAATTAAACTTTAATACACAATAATGTTGGGTAGGCGTGACCAATCTTTCCCATTTTTCACAAGTGCTGCAGCATCGCTGCTGCAGTTTGAGAAAAAAAAGGAGTATTTCTTGTTTCTTTTGAAGGACAGATGTGTTCTTAGTTCACATGGTATTGTAGGCGTGTCCCTCAACCGGTTTCACCCATTTTCAATGTCAACCTACGTGCAAAAATGTCCAATGATTCTAAGGATTTTGACATCAAACGCTTCATTTTTGCGGTCAGGAAAAGGTTTACAACAGACGGACATGCCTAAATCGATTCAGAATTTGATGCTTATCAAGAATATATACACTTTGTGGAATCTCTGAACATTCCTTTTGGACGTTGCACATGTTTTGATAAACTGAACATACCCTTCATCTTTCGACGATGGATATAAAAATATTTTCTTTTTTTTTGGATGTTGCGCTAAAATGGACTAAGTCAGCATAGTATAGAAATGCTTAGTTGTGCTTTTAAGATTTCTGTCGCCTTTATATAGTACGCCAATACATATGTGTGCAAAGGCATAAGCATAATTCACAGTTAATTTGAAATTTCTATGTCATGTTTGAGAAGAATTTTAAACAGCAATTGATTTACACATGGGTTCATGTGCGGATTTAAAATTCGTTTCCTCTTACAAAACAGAAAAAAAAAAAAAACATAAAAGAAAAACTTAAAAAAGAAGAATTTAAATTAACACATTTTCCTTTAATTTTATAGACAAAATATATGTATATGCATATGTATATATACATATATATATGTGTATACAGCTAGAGGTAACCATGTATAGAATGGACGTGGAAGAGAAAAATGAAGAAAAACTAGAAAAACTTTTATGGTTTCAATACCTGGTATATTGACTTTGGTGCCCATTATCATAATGACGCACACGCTACACATGCAATACCTTCTTACATATGCTATATACATTTAAACAATCTTCGAAATGACAGAGACACGCAAATTTACTGCGTAAGTCGTTTGTTTTGTTTCCTATTTTAACTTTTTTTTTCCGCTAATTCTTTTTTTTTTTTTTTTTTAGTGAGAAATCGAGAAGCGATAAGCAATGTGCGTATTGTGTGGGAATAGTCTAAGAAAGAATTGAGTCGCATAACATTAAATGTAACAAAAGATACATCTGCTATAACTTTTCTTGTCGGCTTTTCTTGCCCTCAGGCCTGCACCTTAACTACCGATAAGTACACATTGATTAAATTCAATTAGAAAAAAATTCCTAAGAAAGAATGAAACAAAAAGTAAAAAAAAAAAAACAATGCGCTCGACAAGAGGAAAAATTTTTTACCAAACAAAATCAATAATCGATATTTGGGTTCGAGTCCGCTGAACGTAACGTTTGTTTTACAAAATTTTAAATAAAAGAAAAATACTAACTAAGTCAGTTAGACGAGCGTGCGATTGCCTAACAGAAGCAAATCAGTTTAGAATAGAATGCCATTTACAGGCAATGCGTTCTCAATCTCTCTTAATAGGAAAAACAAGAAAATAAAAAAAAAAAGGAAAGTGAATTTGTTTAAATAATTGAAAAATATTATTAAAATTTGAAAGAGCAACAATTAAAACAAAAAAAAAAAAAATTAAATAAACTTAAAAAAAATATACAAAAAAATAAATAAAAAATGGTTCAATTAAATACCAGTGGCAGCGGTGAGTTTACGAGATTATATAAGACGATCAAGAAAGTTTTTATTTTTTTTAAACTCCGATTATTATGTTTTTAAGCATTAAAGGATAGATAATAAAAAAATAGAAACAAAAAAAAAAAACAAATATAGTATAAAATGAATTAAAAATTCAAAATAAAAAGAATTAATTTAATTAACTAAAAATAAGTCAAACAATGCGAATGACTTACGTGTATTTCAAAAGTGTACAAAAGAAAAAAACAAAAACAAAAAAAGATCTGCGAAATGCAAAAAAGAAAAAAAATTTAAATAAAAGGCGTTTGCGAAAGCGAAACACATACATACATGCTTATATGCCTATATACATACACACGCATATATAAATTAATGCGAACACATATACCACCATGTACATGCGTTTTTTTGCACGTGTTTATGTATTTATGTAAATACGCATACGGTTGTGTTTGTAGATATATGTTTATGAGCGAGTGCATGTCTAAACACGAACATGGATAAATATATCTTTGACTAAACTGCATTACTGCGTGCCCGTATGTATGTATGTGTGTGTTACTGTTAAATAAAAAAAACACAACGTCTTACTAAAAGGACGTTCACTAATGCTTAGCAGGACAAGCTCAACTATCTTATCGATGCACGTTGCGCTTTGTAACTAGCTTTAAGAAAGACGCTCTTGTCGGAAGCTCTTCATTTTCAATTGTCGTAAGGACGTAATTTTCTTTAAAACCACATCATCCATCATAGGTACAATTTCATGAGTTTGATATAATCGATCAAAATAACAAAGCAAAGTCTGCATTTCATCTTCGGACTTAAGCCCATCTACTGCAGGGCTCTTTTCTTTTAACATCTTTTTTCACTCATTGATAAAGTGCTTGATTTCGATCCTTCCTGATTTCCATGCAAAGTGTGGCAGCAATTAGTGAATGGTTTTACACCCATACAACATTTTAAGGGATTTGAACGAGAGAACCCACGTTACAACCTAATGGATAATAGTACTGGAGGAAATCTTTTTTTTTTTCGGTTGCAATGTACCCGGCTTCGTTTATGGTTTTTTAGCACTCAATATATTTTTCACATGTGAGCTATTGAAGGAAAAGATTATTTGCATTGTATCGTCAATAGGTAATCAAAAAGGTAGTCAGATATCATAGATAGATGGATAGATCTAACCAACCAATTCGATCTTTTCAACTTTATCTTATCGAGTTAACACATACATGACATTAAAGATGCAATTGCAGGAAAAGATTGCAAGGCTTGTTCTCCATTAAATCAAGATAACGTCGTCACTATAAGTTACAAA
>KK500349.1:2814-17456 GCA_000688715.1 Glossina pallidipes
GAAAAGTTATTTGAACCTGAATGTTAAGCATAAGTTTCGCTTCGAATGAGCGGTGCCGTTGTTTTAAAAAGACACATGCAATAAACATACAACGGCCATTTTTATATATCTATTAGATAATAAGATATCTATATATCTATATACCTATATATATATATTTATATTTATATATATATTGTGAGGCCGTTTCGGCCCTTTCCTTTGGCTGGGGCAGCTCAGCGGCCCAGGGAAGGAAACAAACACAAGAAAATTTATATTCGCAGGCACTTGGTTCTTCTTTTATTAATTCATTACATTTGGTAAATTTCATCAGAGTTTATCAATTGTATTCTGCTATCTTTGTTTTCGTTTCCTCTCAATCACTTCTGTTTATTCGCGGCATTTGATTCTTCTTTATTTAACTCATTACATTTGGTACTCGATCAAAGTTTATAAATTGCATTCTGTGTTATCGGCTCGAGAGCCCAACAGCGACCTTTCGGCTCGAAGGCCAAAACTCAACTCCTCAGCTTGAGAGCCTAACTCTGACTGACTTAAACTAATTTTCCCTATCCTACTCGGAACCTATACTTACACTATTCTTATTCTATTCTATTCTATCTTAATCTATTCTATTCTATCTTATGCTATCCCTATTCTATTCCTAATCTATTCCTATGCTATTTCTTATTCTACCTTAGTCTATTCTTACGCTAGCACTCTCCCCTCTCCAGAGACGGAGAATCCGTGAGGCCAAAACGAGGGCACGACTTTGGGTCCTCACAGTACAAATCATTTTTTATTAAATGAATATATTTGTATTAAATTTAGTACAATAATACAAGCTTATTAAGAAATGTCCCTTTCTTTCCAATTAATCAGTTAATTCAAACAATTAAAAGAAAGGAGGTATTCATAGAACGGAAGGGGTAAAGTAAGGAGATATTCATAGAGCGAAAGAGCTAAAGTGAGGAGATATTCCACCATAATCCGTGCAACACAGAAAGAGAGGAACTGTTTTTGCATCGGTTCTGTATAATCCACCTGGCGGACGCATCTTGATATCTAATAAAACGAAGCACGCAAGAAGACAGAAAAAACAACGGTCTCCCAGAAAAATTCGCAAATCGTAAGTGATATTACTATTGGTGCAATGATATCCGTTCATGCGTATGTATAATATATACGCATCTATTATATATACATAAATATATTGTAATATTTACATCGATGTATATATATATATATATATATATATATATATATTTATGTATATGTAAAAAACGTTGATATTACTTTATTTGTATTAGAAATTTAACACTAATGTTTATTAAAATGTATTATTATTATTAATTTAGACAGGAAAATAAATTCTAACCCTCAAGTATCCCTTGAGATCTGAGTAGCCGTTGAGATCTGAACCCGCGGCCAATGAGTTGCTGGTCGAGATCGTTTGGCTATTCGGTCAACCAGGCGGATTTATTAAAAAGTAATTCAAATTCACGAGTAATGAAATATATATGAAATAATAGTTAGTTTTATAAATATACTATTTTACAATTTAGTTCTGCTTAACGTCTGTGCGACTTTAGAACCTTACCCATCGACTTCTACTTAACGACTGTCTGTTTTCTCTTTGTTTCTCTGCAACATCATTTCGCTCGTTTTACTCTTCGTTTTTTATATCATAGGTCCATAGCTGACCGCTGTGCTAGGCCTTTGCAGTTTACATATACATATGTGTGTATATGTACAATTTAAATAAAGTACTAAGAACAAAGTAATATATAAGTTAAGGACCATTCCAGTAAAGCTCAAATTTACGAAGCACCCTTACGGGTAAAATAAACAAAAAGTTTCATAAACAATGAGTGTCATATGAACACATTGTAAACATTCTCACCCATATCCTATTGCACTCTACCATAAACATTTCCCACCAATATCTTATAGCACCCTACTGTAAACACAAGTGCTGGCTGTCAATAAACCGAGGTTTCTTTAAAACATAATCTGTAAAGAATAGTCAGTCTTTTTATCGGTCGTAACCGCTTAGTTCCAAAAGTAAAAATAAAAATATTGTTAAATAAAAATAAAAAACCTAAATTAAAAAAGTTTGTGTTTTATTCAAAAAGAAGAACCCAAAAATAAAAACTTATTTAACTTATATTCTATCTGGCTTTTTTTGATTTAGGCTGAGTTTTAGTGTTATCAGGATGTATTGATTAAGCTTAGTCCAGCACAATACCAGAATCAATGAATTCCAAGAAACATCAGCGAAAATTTCAAAATATGAATGTGTACTGACAACGAACCAAATTGAGGCTCTATTTACTCCGTAATCCATTTCTACGGTGGCGTACGGTACATCAAGGTTCAGTCCAGCCATTAATCAGAATCTGGAGTGGGTTTAGGGTTGTCGTTATCTTCTAAACTCCATATCATATATGGTATTCGATAGACTACGAGTGTTAGCTCAATATCGAACGAAAAATATAATATCTTAGCTCAAAAAAAATAACTATCCACCTTCACGTTTAAAAAAAAAAATAAAATAAAATATCGCGCATATTTGGTAAAATAATTGGACATGGGAAGATTACTTAGTCTTAGAAATTCCAAATTGCTGGGAACAATTATAAAACCAAATAATTATTGTTGTTTTGGCTTTTACCTATGAGCGTTATAAAATATGAAACGTGATAAATGAATAGGGAATTAACGAAAAAAATTTTGCAAAATGTCATAAAGTGGAAAATGTAAGATTGTTAGAAACTATTTAAAAAGTATCGTGCTATTGATGACTTATTTCGCTAATGATGACTATTCAGACAAATATAATCGGGAAGTATCAAGCTGTTGAGAAAGAAAGGGCTAGACATTCTAGCAAACAGTAATATATTCCTATTTGTATTTACTACATTTCGAACTTTTCCACTATTTGTTTTTTCAATTTTCTATTTGGTTTATTTCATCTTCTTCCCATTATAATTAAAAACGAAGAACGATAACTAAACTAAATTTCCTTCTTTTGTACATTGTCTTGAGGTATTCCTGCTTTCATCGAATAGCCGCTTACAGGTGGATCACTTTGACTCTTTTTCAGAAGCGGTTTTTGTAATGGTAAGCAAAGAAGTGCCACGTAGTAAATGTCAAGGCTGTGATGCTTATTTACGCCAAAATCACATTACATTAAAGTAGCATTGACATGGATGAAAATTGCTCAGTCATCAAATAATAATACGAATGATAGACCACAAATTTTTGGTATCTGGTCATTCCTTTCTATCGATTTGTCGTCATTTTTGGTCGATACAAATGAAAATAAAAAAGGGAAATTGCATCTACGACCCTGATCGTTGTAAATTGATAAAAGAGCGTAGAAGGAAAAATACATTTTCGGCAAAACGAGTGTCGTAGCCGGATTATATTTCCACGAAATCACTAGGAGAGTCAACGACATGAAGTGTAAAAAATATTCCGGGCGAATTTGTCTCTTGGCTGAAAATTCAATTGATGAGAGTCTTGAAAAATTGTCCTTATAAGAGGTTCCATAAAATTTCTTTAGATGATTTTCACCTAAAAGAGGAAGACCGAAAATATACGAAAATATTAAACTAATTCCATTATACATCGCCACTACACCAGTAACGGAAGAAAAACATGAAGATATTATGTGTTTACTACAAATGATAAAAATAATTATGAAACGTTGACGAATTATTTCCTGAAAATTATTGTTTCTAAAAATACTCATAGTTTTTTACTGCTATATTCAGTTAATTTTGAAAGCGGCCTAAGCCAATTCAAAGTTTAAAAGCAACTTTTTGGTATGAAATTCACACAAAATTTCATATTCATAATAAATTTCCATTAACCAAGACTAATTAAAATGCCGCATAATGTAAAATCTTTTTTGATTAAACAGATGTAATTCATTAAATATCTTGCAACAAGAAATATATGACTAGGACCACTTTCATAGTTATGCGCACATATGACCATTCAAATCCGTGAATAAGACATCTTTGACTGACTTCTTGTGCACCATTTTTTATAAATTGAATAAGTTGATGTTTAAGAGTGGGTCTTGCAGCTACGAAATACCGTCCATTATCGCTCACAATCCTGCGAGGGGGTTCCACCCTGTCTGCAAAGCGTGCAAACACGATTAACGTTGACGTTGACAAATCGAAACATAATTTCAGGCGTGTGTTCTTTGTAGAAGAGCAAACAAGTATACACATATAGCCCTTAATGTAAGGGACTTGACATAAAGATTGACCTTTTTTTCGACCTAAAATTCGATTTCACACGTACGGGACATTAGCTGACTACTTGCATGCCCTAAAAGCTCATGACGACAAGTTAAATATAGAGTATGGGAACGCGAACAACATGGTAACAATATGGGAAATTTTTCACTATGTTTCAGTAGATTTGCCTTTTTAATCTAAAAACTTGTTAACCGCTTTCAGTGGGCCTCCTTTTGTGAAATAAAGAACACCTGAGTATAATGCTCCTCTTGGCCTTATTGAAATAAATAATTCTTTACAAATGTTATTTCAAGTTGCATTAATTGAATATTTTTCTGGGGATATTCATCTCGATGTTTGTGAAAAGAATGTTTTACAGAGCGAAACACATAAGCGATAACATGTATACGAAGAAAGTCTGTCGAGAATATTTTCATGAATGACAGCTTCTTGAAAAACTACTGTTGGTTTTATTTTATAAGATTCAGATGAGAACAAACTCAATCGATATTTTGGTTTGGATTTGGGGAGATGAAGTAACCACGAAGGGCTATCCCATCAAGAATTGCGCGGCAAATTATGCGAAGTTGCGCGTGCCCGTATCTGATGGATTGAGCAAAAGTGCGTAATAAAATTGTCTTATTGCATAGGACTATTTGTATGATTCAGGAGATGGACATAAATATGAAACGAACCAGCATGAGCTGAACATTGTCCTTCTCAAAAACTTTACAAGAACAGTAGACTTATTTTCTTTTTTTCAAAAGAGGAAATGTATTTCTAAAAAAATATTTTTAAAAAAATCGTAAAAATAAGAATATTTTTAAAAAATACACACAATTAGAAGATAATCATTCATAAATAATAACAAATGCTTCATTAATATCTTAGGACAGCATTTTCACCATGCAGATAGAAAACTATTTTTGAAAGCGGCATACTAAAACTAGATGCTTCGTTCGAATTTTTGATGTTTCCACCATTTCCAGTAACCGCTGAAGTGAAAACAATAATTTTGTCACGAATTGTTCATGCTGAATTTTTGCAGGTTACGAAACATGCAAAGTATACAACAGCAATACTAAGTTCAGCAATACATACGTCGTTACGTGAAGTATGTGTATTTGTTTTAGATGTAACCGTCTGTGGAGTGTCCGTGGGACAAAAATTTAAAGCGCCCCCTATTTCACATACAACCCCCGATCCTCTTCAAGTGGCACTTAAGAGTCGCCCTAAAAAAAGTAAAGTCCTTATTTCGATATATAAACAGGCAAAGAGATTGCTACAGAGCTAATAAGGTATTTGGCGGTTTTGCAAGCTAATGTAAAACGACAAAAGAATATTTACCTAAAATAATTTGTTTGAAGGAGAAATTTGAAGATGCTTGAACATAATGAACTAATTTTGTCAGCATGGCGGTACCACATAATTCTAGTTTGGAAAAAACCGGCAGCCTTCTTTGACGCTATTTTGCTTTCCGCTGCCGATAAATTAAAACTCGTTGCATTACTATCCTTTTCTATTCGTAGATAAACTGTAGAGATGCCACAAAAGCCGTGAAACGAAAGTTTATCTTGCGGGGAACCATCTAGCCAGCTAATTGATTCGAATCCTGAACAAATGTTTTCTATGTGGAAACGTTTTTGGTATCTGTAGGTGCGCTCCATCGAAGACCCAACAGTTTAGCGGTGCTAGTGCTAAGAAACTGCAGATATTTAGAATCGTAAAGATTAGCTTAAGTAATTGTGAACTATTTGCAGATATCTTCTTTAACGGAGACCCTGCAGATTTCAGACATTCGACAACCTAATTTACTGCATGGACAGTTTCAACTATTGGGTGTCCACCAGAGTATGTCGTCACCATAAGCTTCGTGTTTGAACCTTGTCGACACGATTGGATGTTTAACTTCAGAAATCAGTGCATATATATTTATTTATTTATTTATTTATTTGTTTATTCCGCTTATACATGAAACTCGACTAAAACGAATCACGGTCGAGATCAATTGACTCTCAAAGTAAATCTTAAATTAATTAATATTAAAACTTAGTATAAGTACAATAAAACAAATAAGAAGGAAAAAAGAAAAAGTATGTACGCAAGTAGCATAGAGCCACACCCACAACCGGTAGAGGACCAAATTGCAAATGAACCTCTAAGCCATCGCAAACATGCATAAGTTTAGCAACCGATAATAGTTAACAACAATTAATTTCCGAATCGTAATGATTTTTTAGGGTTAAAAGCTAGTTTAAGTACGACATTGGTAAATGACGTGTATTAAGCAATGTGGCTTTAATGGACTTTAAAGAGCCCGTTATTGAGAATAAGTGATAGACGTCATTTAGATTCATGTAAACAACTCTGAGCGGGTTAAACAGCTCATAATTATATTTACATTGACTAAGCTTAACCAAGATAAAGTGTCTTGAGAAGCGGTTAGAGACATTAAAACTTATTTCACCAAATAATGAAGGCGAGTCAATAGCAGCATTTATTACTTTGATTACGAAGGAAACGCCAAGAAAAAATCTACGTTTCTCAAGAACAGGACAACAGGACAGCAGAAGCAATCTATTTTCGTAGGGGAGAAGAGAGGCAATCGGATTCCAACCCAAATTCCTAAGGGCAAACAGCAAAAATTGCTTTTAAACAGATCCAATTGAATCTACATAGCACCTATATGAAGGAGACGACACAACAGAGGCATACACGAGTGTAGGTCTAATTAAACACATGTACAGCCTTTTGGTAATATGAGGATCATCAAGCTCTTTGGACCACCTCTTTATAAAACCAAGCGCAGACCTAGCTTTGCTTAACGAGAGTTCAATGTGCAAGTTAAAACGTAACCTATTGTCAAAGAGAACGCCTAAGTCTTTGAACGAATAGACGTCCTCCAACTTGTTTGATCCTATGAAATACTGGGTAATGAATTACTTCCTTCTTGAGAAAGAAAGCTTCTTATATGTATTTAGGTTTAGCGTTATATGATTCAACGAGCACCACGCAACCAAGTTATTCAGGTCAATTTGAAGCTGATGTGATTGCGATTCTATGGGAAAGGAAGAAAACAGTTTCACATAATCAACACACATTAAGATCTGGCTGGATTTAATCACCGAAGGCAAATCATTAATGTATAGATTAAATAAAATGGGTCGTAAGTGGCTGCCTTGATGTACGCCTGACGTAACGGGGAATTCATATGAGGTGGTCAAGTTAAACAAAATCCTGAATGATCTATTGTACAGATAAGAGCTTGTCCATTTCACTATATGGGAAGAGAAGCCAGAGGCTTGAAGTTGAAAGATAAGCAATTTATGGTAAACCCAATTAAACGCTTTGCTAAAATCAGTGTATATGACATCAGTGCGAGAGCCACTAGAAAAAGCCTTGAAAACATGACAAGTAAACTCTAACAGATTGGTGACCGTAGATCTACCTTTTCGAAAGCCACGTTGGAGTGGAGAAATATACGGTCCGATGGCAAAGGCAAAGACTGAATCACAATTCGCTCGAATAGCTTAGGCAAGAAACTCAACTTGGAGATGACTCTATAGTTCTCAACAAGTTGTGTACTTCCACTTTTGTGAATGGGAATAAGAAAACTATTCTTCCAACACAAAGGGAAAACACTTAAATTCGGGGACTGATTAAAAATTTTTGAGATAACACCACATAGTTCGACAGCACAAGCACATGATGGAATTCCATCAGGTCCAGGCGCACAACTGTATTTTAGAGAACTCAACTGTTTCAAAACGTCATCTTCGGACATAACCAAATTAGGCATTAAAACCAAGTTAGTTATAGCATATGGGTAGTTTGCTGATAAATCGAAACTAGCAATCACAAAGCTTCGCCGGAATTACTCAGCAAACAGATTTGAGATTTCAAAATCATCCGAGGAATCAGAACCATTAAAAGAAACAGGCGAGGGATGTGTGGAATTTTTTTGAGTAAACCAATTTAAAAGAGTATTTAGGAGTAGCAAACAGAGAGCATTTAATGAACTGAAGGTATCTGCAATAATATTGGTGGTTGAGGTAGTTAAATCTATGCATTGCCATCGAGTAAGCGAAATAGTCAAAAGAAGCGCCACTTTTCGAGTATTTTTTGAACAGTGTGTTTTTTCTATTCTTATAATATTTAATTGTCTTATTAAACTACAGAGGACACCTGCTTCGAGGACGAGACTGATTGATCGGAACAGATGCAGAAATAGCTAGATTTAATATATTATAGAACGATGACAGTAAGCGTTCAATACTTCCAGTTAAGAAATCAAGCCTAATATGTGAAAGATGCGATTTTAGCAGTAAGATATTGATTTTATGAAAATCATAATATTTATTTGAAAAAGTTGGATTTGGAACATTAAAACAGTTCAACGAACCATCATACTTGTGATGAAAGGAAATACACGTTGCTGAATGATAAGGATCCTCAGGTAAAGTATAAGGTGGATAACGATTTACGTTAATCTCAGGAAAATTGGCAAAGCAGAGATCAAGCAGTCTACCATTACAATTAATATTGAACTAAATTATTGTCAAATAATTCGTTAAAGAATACAACAGTTCTGTCAGATGTTAAAGTAGGAATCAAACAGCCAGAATTATCACTGTTACACCAAGTGACTTGAGGCAGGTTGAAGTCTCCCAACGCAACGACCAAATCGGTGGGTCTAGACTGCTTGGGCACTTAACAAATGAGAGCATGTTTCTTATATATGGAGATATCAAAATTTGGGGGAATATAGGAGCAGGTTGCAAATAGCTGTTTATTAGGAATTTTCGCTCGAATGACGATAATTTCAACGTCAAGAGTAGTAGGAAATTCTATTGAATTGCACGGGACTGACGCGATTCAATCGATCATTTATAAAACTTGAAACGAATTGTGGAAAAGTTCCGACGAATATAGATCAGGTTTTAACCAAGTTTCAGTGAAGGCCAAACAGGAAAACTCTGCGCTCACTGAGTTTAGGAAAGTAGAACTAATTTTTATATTTAGACTCCTAACATTTTGATAAATGGGAGATAATGAACCTGAAGATACATTTAGTTGTTTGAAGTATTCTCTTAATAAGTAGTTCAGTCTTTAGGAAATCATTTCTAATCGCGGTTACTCACTCGTGAAACCATTTACCAAATTAATTGCGATCATTCTCCTATTCTACACCAGTCTACAAAAGAAAACTCATTGAACATTACAATAGAATTTTGATTTAATTTTATTGTATCCATTGTTGACTTTTTATCTCGGTTCGCTTTTTTGGTTGTTAAACTTTCTAAGTACTAACTGTTATAGATTGGAGGTGCCAACAAAACAATAGTGTTATAAGTGTTATTACATGGGTTCAGAGTTTCTATATATAAAGCAAAACGAAAATATGCTTAATTGTAATATGCAGTTTGGCCACAACGGCCCTTAATAACAATTTAAGCAAATGCAAAAAAAAAAGGTCATTCTCTTGGGTGTCACCACTGTCTACTTACTATTCTATTAATAATTATGTGCGGGATACTATATCCTAGTTTAAAAATTTGAGTGTATTTTTGAGTCCAACCTGAAGATTAACCTTCATATTGAGTTTTCCGTTAACAAGGCTAAGATGTAAGGTTTTATTAAGAGATGTGCTAAAACATTGAATAACCCTTACATCAGCCGACTTCTACAGACTGCGCTTGTTCATCCAATTTTGGAATACTCTGTCGTTGGTTGAGCACCTTAGTATCAAGGTCCGATCGATCGAATAGTGTCTGTTCAGCACCGTGCAATAATTTCAAACTCATATCCTTCCACATAGACTCGGAACTTCTTAGCAGGCAAAAACGCTGCTAAACATTTTCAGATAGAGAATAGCTTCTTTGAGCAGTATTAAGCTTTTTAACGGGCCTCCTTATTCGGGGTATGCTCAGGGCTTCCCAGGAAATCCCTTTCCAAACAAATTTATATAAAAAAAGTCATGGATCTTTGTATTTTCTTCCAACTTATCTTTTTATTATTTACAGTGAATTCTCATTTTCTCATTACTTATCTTATTTACAATTGGGATATACAGTATGCGATAAGTGATTTTCGTAGGAGGGAAAGAAAGCCAGCGTGGTGATCCGCGAGCCGATTCTACGTACCGAGTTCTGCGAAAAGTTCTCCTTGGCTGCTGTAGCAAAAATGAAAAGCTCGAGCGTGTTGTGTCACCCTCTTTTATAGTGGAGATCACTATCGCTGTCCCGTTAAGCTGCTGCTCTGTCTATGCCTGTTGGAGGCTAGCACACATTATACGATGTATGGTACAATATATCGATGCCTACTTATTTATTTATTAGTATATGTTTATCGCTTATCACTAAAATGTATCATCATTCATGTATGGAAACTATGAGTAGGTATCAAAAATAAATACATTGCAATTAGTAGCCCTTAATCCATACATATCAAGAGCAAATCAACATGATAACCGTAGCAAGTAATACTTCAGAAATAAGCCTAGTTAACAAACAATATAGACGATAATCTATATGCGTGCGAAAGTAAATATGTTAGCACGTATGTCAGTGACGCCAACAAAAATTTATTGTGCATTCCTTGGAGTAACTGTTAATTAACAAGTAAACGTTTTGGTCTATCGTTTTGCATATAAAATACAAAATCGGTATGTACACGCCTGTACATGCATTATAATGTGTATACTACTTATAATTGGAATATATCACATTGTAAAATAAATATATTAAAATTTTTAACCGTTAATCCCTCAATAACAAGAACAATTCAATAGGGTAGCTCTATCATATTGAGGTAACTGTTAATAAACAAGTGCGTGATTAGATTTATGGTTTCGCATAAAAAAGCATGAGAATAGTGGCAAATATATATATAGAGAACACAAGATCTTTATGTGTATGCCTACGATGTCTTATTCAAAAATAGGCATGTCGTGTGATGATTTGAAACATATCTATAAAGAGGGGATATTTTTACACATGTTTATGCCGCACCTACGTTAAGCAAACGGTCTGCAGAGAGGTAACTACACTTTCGCGTGTGACTTAACGGGCTGGCACGACAGCCGGATCAACTGTTTTTACAATGTACTTGGTTACAAGTGAGGAATATTTCGTACTATGGGCGGATAATTATGCGAACAGATTTGAATTAAAACACTTCCTTACAATTTATGAGATATGTAAGCAGTTTGAATCATTTCTCCATTTTCGTTCCTTTGGCTTAATACACCGCCAACTATACACTGCTTCACATTTTATAGAAAACAGACGAGTGAAATCTGGATTATGTAACAACGGCGCAGAAAATAACTGTCTTTTCGAATTCTCAAAAGAAAGTGGCTTCATTTGAACTTCAGAAATTCTTCTTTTTCTTTAACATATCAGTCAAAGAGCTGGACAAAAATTAAGAAGTAAACGTCGGTACCAAACGCCTAAGAACTTTCATCGCTGACGTACAGATGTCGGCAAAGTATATTCACGAACGGCCTGATTTTTGATAGGATCTGTTTGAATGGTCCCATGGCCAATATGTGCTAGGTATTTTACCTGTTATTGCAGAACCGACCTTTTTTAAGATTAATAGTTACATTGGCTTTTCGCGTACATAAAGCAATTTCAGACAATGTTTGGAGATGCTCATTAAAGGTGTCTGAAATAATTAGCAAATCATGGAAGTAAACAAAAAGTTGATAGCGTAAATGAGGTGGGATCACTTTATCCATGTATTATTGCAGTGCATTGCATAAGCGAAAAGACCTTATCACAAATTGATGTAATGGGCGACAAGACACTGTGAAGGGTGTCTTTTCTTTGGAATTTTCGCCTAACGCAAAAAGCCACTTTTTACGTCAAAGCTTGTGACAAATTCAACATTTGGTAATCTATTCAATGTCTCTTCAATCAATGGTAAAGGATAAGCGTCTTTGAATGTAACGCTATTCGGACATCTAAACATAATCGAACCTTCCATGGTTTAATAACTACTGTAACAGGCGAAGGCCGTGGGCTTTGAGATTCTGCTATTGCTCCTACAGCGAGTTATCCAGTTATCAAGTTCTGCAAACACAAGCTTCTCTAACGCAGGTGATACAGCGAAATGACTCTGTTTGATAAGTTTCTGGCTACCTTATGGTATTAGAAGTTAGAAAAGTCCTACCCAATCCCCCAATTTTTTGAGAGGGGGTAGTACTTATCGCACCTTTCAATCCGTTGGTTTGCACTTTATTCAAATTATGGTCAGTGCTGCTATAAGTTACTTCAATACACTAAGAAGCGAGGATGTGTTTAGTGTCCTCACGAGTCTTTGACGAGGGTACTGGGTTTTATAAATATGTTGTTGAAAATGAGTTTTTGATTTTTTTATAAATTATAACTTGTCTAAATAGAAAGCAAAATATATAACACCTAAAAAACAAATTTCCAAAAGTGTCGTAATCGGGTGGTGGGGTCGTTCAGGTGTTGCACAAACAGACAAAATTTCATTGAAACTTCTCGGATGCACGTGGAACATGATTATCAAATTGAATTATCTCCTACTGGTCATTCCCTAGAATTTTCGAGCTCTCCGTGACAACAGTTTGACTGAACCACGGTTGCGGTCTGCCTTCCTCTGTATGCCTCGCCGGTACTCAGTATCTCGGCGAACTACGGAGTTTCCAATCCTTCAAATGCTCGTGTTTTTAGATACGTATGAATGCATCGTTCTAGTTTTTTCTTTTGCACTTAATGATAGTTTGCTCGTGTTTCAAATTGCACACCATCGATATTAAACATTTTGCTTGCAATTACATTCGGCTTGAACCTTTGCTCCCGCCCGGGGTACCTTCCTAAATCTTCTTAACTTTTGTATTGCCGCTTTTTAACTACAGCTACGTCTGCTGGCTCTTAGGGCCAGTCTCTTTCTGACTAGCTCTAACGGTGTGCTCCTCTTTCTGGCGTCTTTCTCACATTGTTCTGATGACGTCTACGTTGTCCCCCATTGGTTTGTTGATGTGATGCCGCTCTCCCCATTCTCCGGTAGCATTTTCAGCAGCTCGTTAATGTAACTGCCGAACCTCCCAAAAGCTGGCATTCCAGCACGCAGAGCGTTTGTACCAGCAGTGACTGCGTTAGTACGCTTACTGGCGACCTTTGTACTTTGCCGCTCTTTTTGCAGGGGTTATATTTGCTCATATCATGTTTTAATTTGCTCTTGATAAGCGTCGTATATTACGATATTTCATTGTTTTGCGACATTTGGTAAAGTAGAGGTGAAACGTATTTAAGAAGTCGCCTTGATGACCTAGAAGGAGTTTTTGATTTCGCTTGACATTGTCGGTATTGCGGCATAAATATTATGTGACGTTCTTTCCCGTCGATTATCTGTGATAAAATTCCTACTATTGCTGTTAGACTTGCATGACAAGCCACACTTGACGGCTCCGTCAAATGATACCAAACACTGTGTCCAATGCAATTGCACTTTCAACGATTTTGAATGCTTCCTGGCATTCTTCGAGCTACTGAACTTCGCCGCGCTTTGTAACAACTGCCATAATGCGTGTGCCATTGTACGTCCTTTTGGCGTAAATCTGGAATTATACCTAAAATCGCGCTACACCATAAGCATTTCGCGGTAGAGGAAGACTAATAATTGCTCCGAAATTATTTGGAGCCCAGATGTTTGGCGATTTCTTAATCGTCTCAATTATGGATTGACTGCCGTTTTAATGTTTACGCAAAATAGAACGTTGCAAGCTGCTTTAGGAATAACTACCAGTGAAAATTGGCAATTACTCTTGTCTGCTTTCCATATTATACCATCCTTCTCTAAAATGTCAATTTCCCTGCGTACTTTATATCGAATTGAAAATGGTACTGGTCTCTTTTTGGAATATGCTAGGATTTCGATTAGCATTTGAAGTGGGAATAAGGTTTGTAGAAAAATTTCTGTATATATCTGCATCATTTCAATCACCGAACTTATGTAAGTTGATGGCTCAAGTTTATAACTTTAAATTTTTTTACATGTCCTGTTTTATGACCGTATTGTCATTTAAGATTGCTCGTATTAATTTTACGAACCTTCGCTAAGTAGTTGTTACGACCGCAAAAGAGATATAGTTTTTCAACACTCAATTTCATTAGATTTTTTACAACGATTCTCAATTTCATCAGATTTTTATTCAATTTCATCAGACTTTTCACATATTTCATATGTGAATAATGTGAATGCGTCGCTTAAATCATTCTTTATCGATTATCATATTGAGAAAAAGCTTTACTTTGGAAAGAATAAACGAAAAATATAAAAATATGAATTAGAAATTAGAAATAGAAACTGAATATAAAACTGAACAAAATTATTATTATTATTATTATTATTATTATTATTATTATTATTATTATT
>KK500349.1:17921-30354 GCA_000688715.1 Glossina pallidipes
ATTATTATTATTATTATTATTAATTATTATTATTATTATTATTATTATTATTATTATTATTATTAATTATTATTATTATTATTACTATTATTAATTATTATTATTATTACCGCACTTGAGATTTGAACCCACAACAATTAAATTGCCAGTCGAGACTGGTAGGTCTGATAGGTTGTTCCAAAAACAGTACGGTTATAAACGATGAATCGCAATAGTGTGTTGTGCGGCATACAGTTACCTCCAAGGCGAGTGGATGAAAACGCTGAGAAAGACGTGTGATACGGCTGAAGTACTTAGTTGGTGGACATATCTCTTTTCCCTCCGCACTACATAAACGCAACCACCACACGTTGCACCGTTGCTCAAGGGTAGGCAGAGCACTGGACACATACGAGTTAGGATTGGTGTGCTTTTGATGCACGAATCAGAGAGCTTCTATATATCTTCTTCTTCTAGTTTTTTTTTAAGAATTACTACATTAAGGACAATTTTATTTAAAGATATTCGAAGTTCCATAACAATAACAAAATATACGCCTGTTCGCTAGGCAGACTTCGAAGCGATCACGGATTTGCGAATAATCCATCACGTTATTCTCTGCATTCCACCATTTCTGACACATCACTAGTATTATATTTTGAGAATTTAGGGCAATTTCTCCTCGAATAGTTCATGTCCCACCACAAATACTCTCACAAGACGTATAGTTGTGATTTCGAAATAAAATAGCTCTTTGCGGGTTTCGCGACTTAATTTCCTTCCCAGAATTTCAACTAATTCGCCGCCAGGTATAGGAACTTTGATCTCTGTCAATCAATTGCAAGATCGCGTCATAATACGCATAAAACTTTTCAGCGACCCTTTGCTTTCTATTATGGATCAACCCTCTTAAATCCAAATCTGAGCGTCGACCCTTAAATTGGGTTCGAAGCTCGCAACACAGTGTTTCCCGTTCAGCCAACGATGATATCTTGAGTACAAATGTAAATCTTTGCTTACAAACGTGCAGATAGCGGCGCAAAACTTCAAAATTTTCACTTTGCATAGTTAGAGTTGGGTTCGATCAATCGTCATCAATCGTTATCAATCGTCAAGCCTTCATTTTCATTGCCACTAAACGTACATTCCAACTGGAAATAATATTAGATACGTTATCTGAGATACTTTATCAAAAGATCAGAATTTGAATGACGCCGAGGTGTATTTATATTCAAAGCGCTCAAGTGATATTCAAGGGTTTTGTTAATGAGGTATTCTGTAGCATTCAAATTAGCACGCTTTCGTCAGGCAATTGTGAGTATGTAATTGCCGTATATGTTCTAAATTCTTCACTTGACTCAAGTTTTTGTTTCAAGATATCTATTGAAGTAACTTTATTGCTACCGTTTTCGTTATTTGCAGTTTGCGTGGCATCTTTATGGAGGCAGGATCTTGAGGTTACTTTATGAGAGGTTTCTTTCGAACCACCAAGAGGCAATTCAGTCCGATTGTGTTAGCCCAACAAAGTTTCTTGCAAACCGGACATTCACGATTCTGATTCAAATAGATATTAATATTAAAAATACATTATTAATAAATTCTTTATATTTAAATTATTAATATTAAAAATACATTATTAATAAATTCCAATTATACGTGTGTATATATCATATATAGATAAATTGTTCAGATATAACGGATTTTATTCATTTAGATATAACATATATTCAGTTTTCTAACATATTTTATTTGTTCATTCATATATTTTCATCTGGTCAATTACATATGTTCAGATTAATAAGCTTATCTCCGTTTAGATATATACAGTTTGTACCTCTTTTATTTTGTATTGCACAATTTACTAACCTTAGGCCTTATTTACATTTATTTACAAAATGCAAGACATTTGAAGTGAAATAATGAAAACCAGTCAAATATTGATTATTTCGGGAATCAGGTATTAACCCAAGAATACCTGACCATATTTCAAACTAAAGCAAATTAGCTGACAAAGGCGGAACCCAGTAAGTGTCATGAAATATAAACCATTGAGAAATAGCCTGAGATCAAAATTACACAGAACTGCAGCGGCGTCTAATAATTCTGTACATGGTTTGATTGGCAAATTCAATGCTCGCACGATAGCATTAATAATATTTTTGGCCAATCTCTCTAATATCGATAAAAATTAGCATCAACAATTTTACAAGGTCCGAATTGACACCATAACTAAGTTATGGAATCAATTAGAGGACTTATATAATCAATCTTGCGATCAGTATCCAAATCCATTGAGTAATGGTCTAGATGAAGAAGATTATGACAAACTCCAAGCTACGGTCATTGAAGCATTAGACAAGCTTCAAGTTCCGATTCCGAAAATATGCATTCCCAAGTTTGATGACGACTACAGCAGTTGGCGAGTGACGATTTGCTGTTGTTATGATGTACGAGAGATGTGGTATATCAAGGCCAATCTTCCAGAAGAAGCTGAAAAACTGATCAGGCACCTGTCCATAACAAAAGGCAGCTACATTTTCACTTTTCACAATGTTGCACGAACAACAGCACAACAAAAGAGTTCTTCTATGAACACTGATTGAGGAGTCATTAATCAACTATCAACAACTTCAAATGCTGCATCAATCAAAAATCTTCACAATACAACTAGACAACAAATCTGCTATCTACAACTCTCAGAAGCAGATAGATTGAGAAAATTACAAACAGTATACTTTAGTTGCTTCAAAGACCATATACTTCAGCCATAAATTGTGCATCAACTTCTTGCAAAAAATGCAGCGACAAATACAACAGTCTTCTACATCTAGAATCAAGTACCAAACCACTTACTATCCCAAAGGTACAGCAAACTCACCTCCTAAATCCGAATTTCAGTAGAACGCCAGTTCTTCAACACATAAGGATGTGTTGAATGCAGTTACGACTTCGGCAACAAACATGTTATTGCCACGAAAGCTACTTACTACCAAAGGTCAGAGTAGGAGCAATAGCGTCCAAAAAATCCGAAGGAATTTCGAGCAATTTTGAATTAGGGGTCACAAGTGAACCTTGTGTCAGAACGCGTAATCAAAAAGTTACCATTTCAACATCAGAAGCGTCACTATGCATCGGTGGTACTGAAAATGGGCAGAAGAAATCAACGAAACGTGCGAATGTCCATTTAACATCGCTGCATTGTTAAAATACCCTTTCAGGAAAACCCATCTGTATTATAAGAATCAAGAGAAATGACTCACAGAACATTTCTGGGCCTTGAACGCCAATTGCTTAAGGACTTCTCTATTAAGACGCAATACATCCCCTTTATGGAGGAATATGAACAAATGGGCCGTACGACCAAAGTAAACATCAATTTCTTACCAAAACCCAAATATTTCATTCGTCATCATTGCGTGCTCAAACCGAACAGCCTAACAACCAAATTACTTACAGATTATGATGCATCTTCCAAAGCATCATCTCATGTACACCGGTTTCTACAGTGCAGAATGAGTTATTTCGATACCTGTCCGTTTCCGATTGCCGAGATTTTTTTTCACCACAGACATAAAAAAAATGTATTGACAAATTCTAATACATCAAGAGGATAGGAAGTATCAAACAATTTTGAGCAGAATAGATCCTTTATCTCCCTTAAACTACTATTACCTGAACACAATCACGTACGGAGCGCGGACTGCTCCATTTTTTAATACAAAGTGTCTACAAATAACGAGAACGAAATTAATTACCCATTAGGTGCAAAAATACTGAAGAACAGTTTTTATGTCGATGATGGGCTAGGTGGGTCAGATTGCCTGGCGACAGCAATCGAATCGCAAAGGCAGCTAATACGCATCTTAGACAACCATAGATTTAATTATCGCAAATGGAGTGCAAATCATGCACAACTGCTGCAAAACGTCCAAAAATATCACCGTGAAGTCAACTTGGATTTCAGTGGCAATGATAAGGAGCCTATCAAAATTTTGGACCTTATGTGACTATCTAAAATTAATTGCGTTTGCGTAAGGGTAAAGGCGGAACTAACAAAGAGTGCCACAAAACACACCGTAAGCTCTGATTTGGCAAGATTGTTTGATCCACTCAGTACTTGTCATAGTTAAAGCAAAAATCTTTATTCAAAACTTATGGCAATTCAAACTAACGTGGGAGGAAGATTCTCCTGCAGACTTAAGTACAACATGGAACCATCTTCGTGAAAGTTTGCCCATCATCACATAATCCAGTAAACGTACTTGCAACAAAAGCCTTTTCAGGAAGTGATACATTCTTTTAGGGCCCATTACTTCTAAATTGGGAGGAAGGATTTTGACCTGCATCACTCTTACCACAGTTATAAATTTCTATAAATCTTGAAAGAAAAAAAGATGCAACCATGGCCCTAGCAACCTCCAATAGCCATGACTTTGTGTATAATATTGATCACAAACGTTTCGTCATCAAATTAGAGCGATAAATCTGATACGATTTTCGATGTATTCCAACAAGGGCTTCTCAAACCCCGATCTTATGACGCTAAGTACAAAAGAACCAGAAGCAGGACTCACAGTTATAATACGTGTTAAAACTGTGACTCTCAAGACGAAATTAAAAATTTTAAAAATCATCAAGAAATTGAAAACCAGAGTCCAATTTGCACTTTAGCTCCCTTCCTTGACCTAAAAGAATTATTCGGGTAGATTCGAGCGATTAAGTCTGTCTGTCTTGCCCTACGATACAAAACATCCAATGCTCTATCCACAGAATGAACGATGATACGCTGGGGAAACTATTACCCAAATGCACGATGACAATAAACATTGCAGTCCACAGGCACTGCTGGGAATTATAAGACGACGATTTTGCATGACCATTCATAAATATAGGCGTTGACTATTTTGGTCCAATGTGAATACCCTACAAAGTCAGAGGAAAGAAAGGCATATGTAGCAATGTTTTGTTGCTTTCCTATGAAGGTAATCCGCTTGGAACTTGTAAGTGGCTTATCAACTGGCGCTTTCATAGGAGCATTAAAGCGTTTCATCAATCATAGAGGCCGCCGTCAAAATATTTACCGTGAGAGTACATCTAATTTTGTTTTTAAATTGATAAATTATCAGAGCTCTCCAGTTTAATCTTTTACGAGAATCAATAATGTCAACGTAAAGTTAAAACGTGCACCTGATTTGAGGGGGTTATGAGAAGCAGCAGTGAAATCCACAAAACACATATTTTGCAGTATTGATAACGCTTTGTTAACATACGAAGAATTAGAGGCTACAATTGTCGACATAGAAGCCGTACTGCACTCTCGTGCTTTGACTCCCATGTGTTATGATCCATCCGACACGTCCATATTAACTCCAAGACATTTATTAATTGGTGAGGCCCAAGCGGCCAGTTCAGCCAGCTCAATGAAACTGTCATTCCTGTTGAGATTGCAACTCATATCTCAATTAAAACGCGATAGTTTACCTCGTGAAAGAAATCACCTCCTAATATTAAAGTTGCAGAAATGGCTACAATCATAAAATAGCCGTTATGTCGAATCTCAAACAACCTCTCCAAGAAATAATGGGTCGATCCGAGTTTCTAAAGTAGAAACAGCATCTGCAATTCTCAAACTTCCAGCACATCGTCTTTCAATCATTTCCATTGGCGACAATGCAGAATCTAATTCAAGTAACATTCAATGCACTCCAAAAAAAAGAGATTAACAATTAAAGAAAAGAAATTACCAATCAAAGATTTACGTTTGACATTATTAGCAGTGCTGCTAATACTTCCTACCGCTTTAGTATCTCAAATAACTAACGGAAAATATGGATCCAAACTAGGAATTCATATTAAGCAGTTCGGCACTACCGCCATATCCTCAACTCAACAGAACTTCTTAACATACCACGATCTGCTCACATACTGAACAGATATGGCGATATTTATTAATGGAACCAGAACGTTATAACAGCTAGGTAACAAAATGAACTAACTCAAGTTGCCTGAACATCGTACAATATTTCAAACGCATTGAAGCCAATGATTAACGACTTGACCAAAAATTATCTGCTACACAATCATATTCCCCAAGATATTTCTAAATGAACCCACCATCACGTACCCCCCGTTCTGCCTTTTCTTTCTTTTTTTCATCACTTTTTTGTTTCTTTGCCAGATCTGCCAATTATTTTTCTTACTGGTCGGTTCTCGTCGGTGAATTCACCAACCCTACATTCGACAATGCTACAGGCTTGTATTTATAACTAATGTTGCAATCGAAGGTCAAATGTTGGACGAGGTAAACCCTGGTAGATGCATACTCTTTGAAAATTTTCATGATACAAAAATGCAGTAATGATGGTAATGTCAAGTTAAGTTGACTAAATATTTCAGCAAGTCCTTCCCAGTGACCTGCATGAAAGCATGATGTTGCATGCTTTTCATTTTCATTTTATTCACAATTTTTGCCATTTATTGAAAGCAACTCTGTTCTTACTCTATTCTCAACACATGATAAAGATAAAAGTAGTAACCTAAAGCAACCGAATTTCGAAAATTTGCTTCTGGCAACAGGATACCTACCTCCTCTCAAATTCGTACAGCACCCATTTATTTCTATGGGTAAGTTCGGATAAACTTTGATAATTTTCTGAACATGCAGCAATAGTTTTATGCGTTTTTGCACAGGCATTATCAAGTTAAAGTCGCCGAACACAATTACCACACCCGGCGGGGATTTATGTTATATTTTTATTTATTTTTTTTTTTTGGTTTATAGAAAAAAACATGGATTAGGCCTGTATATTTCACTTTAGACCCATAATCCAGTAACGTAATTTAAGAATAATAATTCTTTATTCTGTATTCTAATTCTCTATCTAATTCTCAATTTGTTGGCCACGTTTGACCGATTGGTGATGAAATTCTTTATTCTTTCCTTTTTTTTTTTTTTTTTTTTTTAAATTGAGCGACATGCTGAAGTTGGTTGTGAACACTCCAACGACAGCCTGAAAACTGTTATATTTTTATTTACGCAATATCCAACGCGGTATCCAAAATTCGCAACGTCAGCACCATTACTGCTTTTTTTTCTCGTCCACTTTCGTTTATGTTTTTTCAAACATAATTACTTTTGATTATGCGATGACAGCACTTATTTTTAGAAAAAAAATCCATTTTTAATTTAATGCTTTTTAGCTCGGCTTTTCTGTTTTTCTTATTATTATTATTTATATAAAAGTCTACGATGAGCTTTCTAGTAACAAAATCAAAGTGTTATTTAAATATTAATATTAAATGGAAAAAATACAATTCAAATATTTACTATATACAAAAAAAAAAAAACTAAATTTTTTAAAAATTGCATTAAGAAAAAACAAAGACTGTATATATAAATTTTACTAATAAAGAAATCTGTTTAAAGTCTACTTATATAATATTTAACAAAAAATAATGTTTCACTATAGGACATTACCATACTCGGACCCTGATATAGGAGTGATTCAGAAGCGTGTGCAAGTGGGAGTGGCCTGAAGGAAATGTTTGAACATTTGAATGATGGAGAGATGGATGATGCAATTATTCATATGTAGTCGTATGGCGGAAACTAAAGCAACTATATATATTGGGTGTGTAATCAGGGTTACTTAAGTCAAGAAATGTTTAGACAATAGTTTATCAGCACGGCAAAAGACATCACAACTTTCACACCCATTACCTGGGCATAAAGCAGCAAAATATCGCAGAAGCGACTAAAGCGAATTTGGAAGACGTTAAGTGCAACCGCCGCAGCGACCGAGAATGGAACACCAACGACAATCACAATGACTCTACGCACGTACATTCTCCAAGTTGCGTCGTCGGCAGCAATAAATGGACCCCGAGATATTTTGTAGATGCCTTACTTCATATACTATACGCAAATATTACTTCTATTCACATTTTCATTTCCGTAAACGCGCAAAAAAAAGTTTTTAGATCAACGCAGTTAGCTGGCTGCGCTAAGGACTTCTCAAACTGATAACAGTGTCTTTCCCTCTTATGCTACCTATTCACTCAGGTACATCGAAAGTGCTTAGATCTTACTTCGTCCGATTCATCCTTCTAAACCCCAAGATCCAATTTTGGTGCCACCAATATAAAACTTTTCGCATCCGATCACCCATTTGCAAATACGTAAGATTAACTCTGCATCTATATATTCTCTTTCGCATGCGGGAAACATGAGGACAAAAGGGTAAACAAAATCGTCGATCGTAAAGCACTGACACAAGCAGGCCAGAGCAATTTTGCGACCACGACGCTTGAAGTAGGCCTCGTCTGTCTCGCTTTCAGCAAATACTGCAATCGAAGACGGGACATTGACAAAAAACGCAATTGTTACAAGCTTCTGGGACCGGTACTGCTAGTGTGGTTGCGACTGATGGCTTTTTCTCCTGACGTCACTGTAGCTGCCTCTGCATTAGCAGTACAATTGTCGTTGGCACGGTGCCAGACGAGAGCCTCTGGAAATAATAACCGCTCCAACGATTGACATTATAAAACAGTTTGAATACGAATATGATTAATTCTTTAAACACATGTTCAAATGCGAAACTGAATTTCTTCAAGATTATCGTGCGCGCACAAAAATCTTTGAAATGAGGATTGAAAAACAGTGCAAAGTTTTTTCTGACATATGATAAAAGTTTGCGTTTTTAATATTTGAAATTTTAATTTTTAAGATTATTAATATTGAAAAAAATTTATGTACTATAAAATTTAATAATACTAATTAACTATTTAATGTTAAAAAAGTTTTTAGTAAAAATATTTTATTAAATTATTAGTGATTTCGATAAATATTTTTTTTTTAATTAATTAAATTTGTCCTTTAGAAAGTAAAATTGTAGTTTAATTAAATATTTATTTCAATTTAATATAAGCATATAGATTATTTACTATGTAAATATTTATTAAGCAAATAATTGTATATATTAAAATTAAATTTATTGATTATTTGATTGTTTTTAAAAAAAAATATAGAATTAATTTTAAATGTGTTTTTAAAATAGATTTTGTTAGTATTAAATGAGTAATTAAAATTTAAATTTTACATTTAATATTTATTATTTATTGTTTGATTTAATTAATAACATTATATTTAATCAGAATAAATAAAATAATATGTTTGTGTTGTGTGTATATGCAATATGAAATTTTTGTTTTAATAGAATTAGGATTCCATCTTGGTTTAATAGAATTAGGGCTCCGCCTTGGTTTAGTAGAATTAGCGCTCCATCTTGGTCTAATAGAATTTGTTTGTGTGTATATGCAATATGAAATTTTTGTTTTAATAGAATTAGGGCTCCGTCTTGGTTTAATAGAATTAGCGCTCCATCTTGGTGTAATAGAATTGTTTGTGTTAAGCATCCTTATGTGTAATATAGTTTTTGCACAAAGTGAAAGTGTTAAGTTAACGGTTAAACAGTGGAGTTAACATATACCTCTAGTTCTAGTTCCATACATCGGATTTGCACTTCTAACGATGTTTACGCACATATAAGAGCGCCATTTACCAAAGATAATGTGTACATGTATTTTCTTATCATAACTATAATCACAACGCATGTGTTTTAGAGATGCTACTTGTTTACACTAGTCAAATGTACCAGACGCCTTCTTTTATTACATTTATTGCAAGTATAACGCGATTTATTTCTTTTGTTTAATAGAACTTTCCAACATTTGCACCTCTAAGTATTTTCGAAGAATCCTTTTGACTTTGATCCTGGGAAGGCCCCTGATTTCTGCAGCGACGGTATTCATTACCATGTTCTTCTCTAATTATTCTTTATATTTTGAAAATCACTTCCAGAATGCAGCTTCTGAAATTTTTCTTTTACATACAATCGCTTCCAAAATGGTTTTTTGCTAAAAAACCGTTAGTCGGACAATTCTTTTACATAAAATTATGGAGAACAAGAATTTGCGAAGATTGGAAAGATCACATAGAGATCACAAAGTTGCTTCGAATAAGTATGAATAATGTTGAAAATAAAAATGTTTAAAATAACAAATATAACAAAATGTGATAAGAAATATTTTAAATCTTATATAATAATCTTACAAGATGTTTCTAATATTTATTGCTTTGAAGGCTATTAGTTTGTTTTACTTAAAAGTTTACAAAATAACAATAATAGATCAATAAAAGAAGAAAATTGAGCATATCAAAAATAAACCTGTTGAAGAATAAAATGAACATATTAATATAATTTTTATATTTAAATCTATAAAAAATGAATTATTATTTCAGTTATTTTAAGGATAATTTATTATAAAGACTCTATGGGATAATCGTAAATAAAAGTATGACGTAATTAATGTTGATATTATCAAAATAAATAGTAATAATAAATGATTATTTATAATTAATATTTGAATGAACAGGAATTACGCTCGATAACTTTAAAAAAACATAAGCCAATCTATCATAATAAATTATGAATGCATAATGCATGTAAATTAATAATTTTTCCTTCTTTTTCACTACTTTGATTTGCATCTAATTTTTCCTTCTTTTTTGCTACCTTAATTTGAATCTCTTGCAATATTAACAGCACAGAACAACAACAAACATATATACTTACTATATATGTATATGCAACACCCACAGCATTTTTTTTAAGTTTGCGCATTGCGCATATGCGTAGAAAAAATGGAAATATAATCTAAAAATTTCTAGATTTCTAGATAATAGAAACAACTTACCTCCATCTTCTTTTCTCCTTGTTGAAGATGTTTTCAAAGTTTTTTGTTGAGACAACATGCTTTGTGTTTTGGAAATAATTTTATTTTTTAAGCGAAGCAGATTATTCTCAATATCATTATCACTTTCACTTCGATGAAATTCGTTTAACAGGCCTTCCATAAGTTTTTTCCATTTCTCAGATATGAGCACGTTCTTGCCATTAGCCGTTTGAAAACCTGTGTTTTTGTCCTGTTTTTGAAATCCTCTTTTTGTGGTAGCTGCATGAAAACCTGTTTTTATTTGCGCACTGCTGTTTGCGGTTTTTCTAAACTTGGATTCCATACTTTTATTCGATACCCGAGCTTTTATATCTTTTAGTTTAGTTTCATAGTCCGTTTCCTGCAAATTGCCTTGAAATTCTCTTAGAATATTTTGGGCGGATTTCTGCCCTTCTTCCGATTTGGAGATCTTTTTACCATTCGCTGTTTCAAAACCTGCGGAAACAAGCGAAATTTACCGGATTATTGACCTTGCCCACCTCATCTTGATGCATTTTATTTGTCACTTCTTCCAATTCGTTCTTATTGTTTCTCGGGTTACCTTTGAAGCCAACAATAGTCGTTAAACAGTCCAGCAAATTGCCAGGAGATGAGAAAAAGGCGAGTGTTTCATTGATGATTCGTAAAAATCACTTGTTGTCATTAAATCGAAAATATTATTTATCGTTATCCAAGAAGCCTAGCAAAGAAATTAACCCAACGTCGCGAGATCATTCGACATTTCAAAAAGAAGAGTCTGTATATACTCCTAATAATTTAAGGTCACCCAATGAACTCTGTGAGACACCCAATAGAAATTTAATACAAAGCGAGACTACGACACCCGAATTAGGGGAGTTTGTTAAAAATGTTGTTGAAACAAGAGGAAATGCTTGGGGTCAAGACGTGCTTTTTTTCCTAGTTCGAAAAAATACCTTAACTGTCTTTACTAAGCGCTTTCCAAAATTAATCATATAAATCAAAATATCGGAGAAAATTTTCTTAATTATGATGAGCATCGATTGTATTGTCAATAAAACTTTAAAGAAAAAAAATGTTGTTTTTTGTTATTAATGTGTTTTGAGTAAATAACAAAACAATAAACCGAAAAAAAGCGAAAATAAATAAATAACGGGTTAACGGATCGAGATCGATACTATAAACAACATCTGTATACAATAAATAAGTAAAACCGTTATATTCAGTCAAAATCGACTATTAGATACTCTACATCACTTTACCTAAAAAGGTTTTTGTTTAAGTGAACGCGGGTGTAACTTTTACTGTTAAACGAAAATATACCAGCAACAACTAATTAATTGCTACAAACTAATAAAATTAAGTATAAAATAACATACAGTAAAAATAAAGTGTAAGGATGTCAGTACCTCGGAACTGGCTGAAATAATGGATACTCGCCTAAAAGCCTTTGAGGACCTTATCTTGCGACGCATTGAGGACACAGAAGCCCGATTACTAGGAAAATTCAAGGTAACACTTGCCGCCTTAACATGCGAGGTGGAATCGCTCAGACAACGAGTTACTGATGTAAGTGATAAGTTGGGTTCGGTTGAGAATCAATTTTCGTCCCTAAGGGGTGAAAGTGAGTTACTAACAAAGAAAATCAGCAATATAGAGTCCAAGTGCCTGAGTGACTTAAATTCGCGTGTGCGTAAATTGG
>KK500349.1:36521-54894 GCA_000688715.1 Glossina pallidipes
TTTATTCCTCCAAAACAATGTTAAATTTTATTCCTCCAAAACAATGTTAAATTTTATTCCTCCAAAACAATGCTAATGTCATAATCAAACTAAAAGCTTTTTTTCTATTTAATTTATGGATATGTTTGAAACATATACGTGTCAAATTTCGATTTTTTACCTTAACTTTTGCAATTCTGTAGAGATGGTTTCGTCTGGAAATCGGTGCAGACTTTACGATAAGGGGGATTGGATGTAAATGGATCTAAATTCATGCATAGCTATTACACAAGTTTAAAATTTCTCGCCAAATTGCAATTGTCTTACTTTTCAATTGTAATCTTTAACGTCTTCATTAAAATGGCCGTGTAATACACTTAATATTATGCTTCGAATTTATTCACAATAGTAGATCCGAATTTGTTGCATTATGCCTCCGTGATCTACATCGGCACAAACTTTGTGATATTGCAACATATATTATCATTGAATGTGTGGAAATTATAGAATTTTTCAAGCAAATAAGAGACGACACGTAAGAAAGTTTAGATGTGGCTACCAGAGAGCACTTTTCACGTTCTAAATTTGACATAATGTTTCTTTAAACTAAACAATAGAAAATCTCTGGCACATAAAGTCCTATATCCATAAGATCTTTGCTCCTCGTAAGGGCTTCGAATTTAAATACGTTGACAGCGTGGAATCTTTCGGTCATACCAGACTTGAAGAGTTGATTATTTTACTACAGTTAGCTGGCTTTGGCCAGTCATGTGGTTTTTATGTATACAGCAGATAAATGTAACATTTTATATTGCAAAATAAAAAAGGAAGAGGAATAAGTGATGATTATCTCATTGCAAACATACAACTTGCCAAATTTTTTATTTATATTCTATTGTTAATCAAATTCGGCAAAAACATCCTAGCGGGTTATCGTTAAGTTGACGACTTACTGTTAAATTGCATAACAAACAAAGCAAAACAAACAAAACCAAAAATATATATAAATAAATAAAAAAGACAAAACATGGGAAAGAGGGACAATGACAGAAGCCGCTCTTTTTCTAGTGTACAGAAAGTTTTAAAGGCTCGTTTAATTAAATTCATCATAATTCATCATCGTTTAATTGAAACTAAAAGGCATTAAAAATTCTAAGAAATACATTACTAATAAGAATTGGAATAATATTGGAAATACTTTAGAATTAAAATTTTACAAACCTTTAACAGAGCTTTTGCTCATACGAATGTGATTATATTGAGAATAAAAATTTTTAGTTAAATGAGCGAGGAATTCCTATACATGCTTACGCTGTTAATGTGAAATGAATGAAAATGAAAAAACTGGTGGAATGTCGATGAATCTAAACAAAAGCTCGTAGCTTTTCGATGACAATGAAAAAAAGCTGGTGGAATGTCTATGAATCTAGACAAAAACTCGTGGAATTTCGATGAAAATGAAAAAAACGCATAAAACCATTTTAAATGAGTGGAAAAAACCATTAAGCCCATACGTAAAACCAACAGGTGGTCGAACTCATTTCTTATTTATGTAGTTTGATAAAAAACCCAAGATTTCTATTGAAGTTTGACGTAAAACCCAAAAAATTCTTTCTTTTATGTTCCAACAGGTGGTCGAACCCATTCGACATTTATATTTCAGTTTGATAATGAGAAAACAAACATAATTTGCGTACACATTCGGCAGTCCAAAAATGATAGCATCTTAGAGCATTCAATGAACTTAAAACATAGATGGTGTACATGCAAAATCAACTATTTAACCATTAACTGTAGATGCATTAGCGAACCGATCGGGGCTACTTTTCCACTGAACATGACGATTGTTACGACAAATATGTGGGAAATAGCTTTCCGGAGATATCTTCAGATGGTCGAAAGTCGTAGACGAAAATTTGAAACAATTTTCGATTTTAAATTAATCCCTCATTGACGGATTTTCGTAGAAACAAGTATATGCAAAACTTCCGAATTTCCAGTGTTAAGCAACTTAGCTTAAAAAGTGGTATATCATGTTTATATCTTTAGATATTGTCCTTGATACTTCGAAAGAAAAACTTATTAACTAGGCAGCTAAGTATGGAATGACTAGTACTAATAAGGTGTTAAGTACATGATTTGTATATTCACCCTTCGTTTTCAATAAATAAACTATTAATACGAGTTCTGAAACACAAGTGCCTCTTAAGCAGAGGGAATCATAAGAATATTCTAATGCCAAAATGGATAATGTATAATCTGCATTTATTGCCCAATATTGTGGAATATCAAGAACAGGTAAACGTGTTGTAAATTTCTCAATTGTAAACAAATACAGACTCGCTCCTTCAATTATTGTGAAATGCAGACTAACTTTTCAATATTTTCTCACATTTAACCAAATTCGAAAAGGCTCTTACTTTTAACCAAATTCGGACAGACTCCCACTTTTAACCAAATTTGAACAGGCTCTTACTTTTAACCCAATTCGAACTCGCAATTGTTATTTTCAAACTAGAGTAGGAATGAGACACATTTAAATTATAAAACAATGCTGATTTATTGCATTTGTTTACAATTGAGAATAATTCTTCATCATTGTTGTTGCTAGTATTCTTTGCGACAAGTAACAATTAGGTCCATTTTTGTACAAACTATTAGTTTGAAGTTCTTGAATTATGCTAATGGCTGGTGAATATTTCCTATTGCAAATGGATGTAAAGGGGAGATGAGAACTCAGCATTTTGATGATACCCATAACACGCAAGTAAAGAAGCTAAAGCGAACACATTCTCAGCCTGATAGAACGTACGTAGAAGTTTTCGGATCAAACTTTCAGTTAACGGTGCAAAAATTATTTGCTTGGAAATTACTTTAATATTCCTTTTTTATTAGTACTTAGGATATAAGCAAATCCATGTAATTTACAAATTTCTCTTTCACAAAACTTCTTAAAAAATATTATTAATATAACAAAAATCTATTTATATGTATTCGAACATGAAAACCAATGTAAATTGGGTAATATAAGTCGTTTCAAATAAAACATACAAAGATACAAGAATAAAAAAATTCAATTAAAGTAAGAAATCGTATAATCTTTACATGTTTCAGCTTTGGAAACAACTAAATAGAAATTATTTTTAAATGTAAATACGCCTACATATACATATACATTTTCCGTGATCTTCTCAATATGCGTTACAAAATTTTGCAAATTTTCAACAAATTCTACATCTAATAAACTGCATGTGCGTTAAGATCAATGTGCATTTGCGCGTGTGAAGTAGCTTCTAATATACACCATTGTTAACTTGATTCACAAATATGTTATAAACGAATTTGAATTAGATTAGTACAATTTCGATTTGAAGCCGGTGCTAAGAGGGCGACTAATTATTTAAATATCGTAACATTTTCCAACTTTTTCATCTTCATTTTCGATACTTTTGTATATCTTTAGTTTTAAACGATACCTGGCACTTAATTTTAAATGAAAGCTATGTGTTCTTGAGTAATTCGATTTTGTTGGTATAAATTGCATCATCAAATAAGAATCTGTTTTGTATTCGCAGTTTAGCTAAAAATACTTTTTTAGTAATTTATTTACCCAAGTGCAATTTTCCCAACAAATTAGTGGCCTGTTGGCTTGCGGATTCCTGGGCATGTGAAGCCGCTCCATGAATTGTCTGAAAATGTAAGGAAACTGTTCTTTACATGTCTTCCTATTTAGTTTACAAAACTTTAAGCACCTTTTCCAGGTTTTCCCTCTTTTGATCGACGAATTGATTAGCTTCTTGCATTTTATGATCAACTGCCTGATCAATGGTCTTCACAGCGCCATCTACTACGCCTTCAACGTCTTTCATTTTTTGATCCACAACTTGCTCGGCAGCTTTAACCGATTTGTTAATAGCTTCATTTGCCGCCTTTTTCGTTTGATCAACAGCGTTGACTGCTGCCTAAAATATGAGCATGAATAATAAGTAGCGGATCGCGCTGAAATAAAAATTGATGCAAAGAAACCTGTTGAGAAGCATCTGCGATATTTGCAGCCATATGCTTAGTATTGGCCGCCACTACATTGGCTTGATGGACGGTATTGTTAAGAGTATTCTTGGTGTTATCTACTACAGAAGACGCCTTATTAACTCCTTGACCCACAACTTCTCCGGCCTTCTGAGCCTCAGCAGCCGCCAAACCAACTGCTTCTCTAGCTTTAAAAAACGGAACATCATAATTTTTTTCGCTATTCTTCACGATGCAATCTTTCTTACCAGTACCAACGGCTAAATCCTCTGCTTCACTTTTGGTTTGCTGCACTGCTTCTCCCACTTTTTTGGCTTGTTCTTCGGCTAATTTCTGGGCATTTTCCACTTTTTCTTTCGCTAATTTTTCGGCTTCATCTTTCTTCTTGCTGAAAAGATTGGTGGTCTTGTCGCCCAGACCCTTTAATGAGGCTGTAAAATAAATATTTTTAAGTTAATTTGATTTTCGTTTACGTGAACAATTGAAAGTTTCTTTTCTAAATCTAGATTAACGCTACTTGTAATGTACATACATTTTTCTTTTAAAATAAAATAGTTAAACACTTATCAGCATAATTTCGCAAGCTGTATTATTTAGGTTACTATAAACAAAAGCAAGATTTGCACTTGCCGCGTTTATTTTTTGTGATGACCTTTATGCACTAAAGTATGTAACATTTATTTTTTTTTAAAAAAATACTTTTTTTAAAATACTATTTTTTTTTCCAAAAAAATAAAACGCAAGAAAAAATAAAAATGGAAAAAATCTTGAACTTGAAATTTTTTCTAACCTGTAGCGCTTCGAATCGGGCCTTAAACACTCACAGGAAGCTTGTGTATGTGAGCTTACTCAAAAAAACCAAATTTAGTGCTGTTTTTTTAATTTAAATGCACCTAATTGCTCCGACTTTTTCGTTTCGTTCGCGACATATTAGCCCATCAAAATTTTGAACGAATCTTTCGAACTTTATATTCAACATTGAGTTAGCCACATAAGTCAGCCCATTTGTATATGTAGCGCCTTGTTCTGTCGATCAGGTTTCTCGACTTTTAAATAAGATATTAAAATATAGAGCGATAATACTTGATTGATAATTTGATTGAAGTTTGGAAGTGGAACATAGAAGAACGGACAGCTAAGAAAAGACTAATACAACATGGTTGAACAAAGAGGAATGGTTATTAGAAAACAATGTAGAAGTATTAATTAGCTTCCACATTTGATTCATCTCGAAGAACGTGGATAGATTTGGCCGGATATATAAGATATTAAACCATAAGAACAATAGCCAAGCAAAAAGTAGTCGTTAAAAAATTAATTTTCTTCCTTCAAATTTTCTCAAATTTCTTTACAAGTCACTAATTTCTCGTCTCGGACATCGCCTTTTCGACTGATAAATCGATATATTTATATACATATAAAATCCTTCGTCCATTTGAATGATAAAATAAGAAAATGCCATTAAATTTATCGAACAATAAGTTATGGTGAAGTTCATTTTGCACGTTGTCATGTGAGGTGATGGGAGCTATTAGTGTCTACTACAACGCCCTCAATTTCTAAATACATATGCATAATAATTTTGTACAACACGCACAAAAATTGCGAGCACTTTTTCTCAGTCAAAATTGCAGGCACTTTGCATCGGTCAAAAACTCTCTAAGAATTTTTAAAAATTGCGGGCACTTTGCATCAGTCAAAAACTCTCTTCTTTTTGCCAATGTGTTCGCGAAGTTCTTGCATACAGGTTGGTATTGAAGATGGCCCAAATCAGTCAAAGGACACGCCCATAGTACAATCTAACCTGAGGCCTCTATTTTCAAAAACAAAAAGGATCTGATTCAGCGATCGCTACTTATAATACACAACAGCTGCAACGATCAGTTTCCATCACCACTTGTTAAAACTTAAACTTCTGCATGTTACATATGAGCGCACTAAGTTAATATACACTGTACCACAAGTGGTGTAGGGTATAATGAACTCTAAAAATTTGCACCATCCATTATTTGATCCTTCCCTATGTAGGATTAAACTTGTACTACACTAGGTTGCGTTCGAGCCTGCTTGCCCAGAACTACGCATATGAAAAATATATCTTTATATGTAAACCAAATGTAATCTTTGTGTTCTATAATAGACATAAGAATTGTGTTAGACAATGGGGTTAGAGTATTTAATTGTCGTCCTTGCCCGACTATAATGTTCTTACTTATTTTTGATAAGATGATGGAACGAACGTATGGTTTACTACGGACGATGACTGCAGTGAGCAGAGACGGCACTTACTAAACTTTACTTTAAGAGTGTTATTATGGAAAAATTCGAAAAAATAGAAAAACAGTTGAAATTGCTTAAGCAAGGATTAAGCACTAGTTTATAAAATTTTATTCATTTATATAATTTAGTTCTGAAATATAAAGAATATAATAATAATAAAATTTGAAGGGACGCCCTGTAGAATAACTCATGTGCGACATGGAAAATATCAAAGATATATGATAGAATAAATAATTAAATAACGACAAATATACCATAACCTAACTTTTTTTAGAATTCTTCAAAACAAATGGTGAAAAAAAAGCAAATTATGATTGGCAAATACGTGTCTACTGCTTGGTCTTGTTACGTACGTATGCACTTCTATGTGTAACGTAGCCCATATTCACTTAAAAACGAAAAATTATATATGTTTCTGCATTGCAAAGGTTTGAGAGAATGCGAAGTCATATCAAGAAACGTTATCGGAGTTTTTGCCCACGCAAATAAAGAGAATAAAAAGGCAAGCATAGAAATGGCTGCTACCAGCGTACCGTCCCTAAGATTCTCCCAATTTCAAGTTCAAAGAAAATTTTGGAACCTCTATGCGAATTCACACGTATATCAAAGCGAAGTCTTAAGAACCCCAGCATCAAAGAAAGTTGGAATCGGTTTAGGGTTATCTACCTTTCGTACGGCTTTCGTACGGAATTTTGTGACATTATCAGTACATCTATAACAAAAACATTATACAGAGAAGTGGAAGAAAGCTAAATAAATCAAATGTAAAAGTTGGAAAAGAAATTGAGGAAAAAAGTGGAATCTGTGAAAAATAATATAAAACAAAATTTAATAAATTGAATTAAGTATATCACTGTTTATTTAAATTGTCCTTTTATTCTTTTTTAATAGCTAACTTGCTAATTATAATATCCATATTAAGTTTGTTTGTCTGTATTCTGCTAAAAAAGCCCCTAAATATCAGGTTTTTAGATTAATTTTTAAATAGTAAATAAAGCACCGATTAGTATTATTTGATTTGATTGCCTTTACCAACATTTTGGAATTTCAGATATTAACTAATCTTCCTATGGCTGTTGAGTTTATCAAATATGTGTTTTCGTACTTATATTTTAATTTATTTTCCCTTTACACATGAACCTTAATAGCTATTTTGCTTTTAAGCTAAAATATGAAGTTTTACGATCGATATCGAGCGAACACTCATACGCTATCGAGTACCATCAAACGAATTTTGTTAACGAGAACGAACCAAAATGCCCATTGGACATTGAATTTGCTTGATAACGACGACCTTATACTGGTTTCTGCATATGTACGTTCTGACATCATTACTAAAAATGTGATTGTCCGTTTAAATTTGCTACGTGCAAGTAAATATTTATGTTAAACAAAAGAAAATAATAAACAAACTGCGAACTTAATAAGCATTCTTTATAAGCGAGACGCCATTACTCACAAACGATGTTTTTGCAGAGAACATGCTTTGGAAAATAAATAGCAAGCTGGGTAGAGTTTAGCGTTCTGAAATTCTTACAATTCTCTGCACGTGGCAAGTCATGTATGATAGAAAAACAAAATATATGTACATTCATAGGAGAAAAACTCAACTCTATTTTAACAATCCACAACTAATAACATAAATATAGATCGAGAGTTTAGCTGGAAGAGAGGAAAATGACTATAGTATAAATAAATAATAAAACAGAAAATGAGTTGTACGTAATGAAGTCTCTAATGCAAATATTTTCAGCATTACGCTACTGTTACTGCAAAAAGATTTGTCACTCGCAGAGATACCTCAACAAAATTGTGCTCTAAAAGAAATGTGGGTGCTTTTTTATATGAGCTATTGACGGAATGTAAATGCTCTTTTAGCTTCTTTATTATTTATTGCTTCATCAGCTATAACTCAAGTTCTACGTTATCCATCCATGACAGATTCTGAATCTTTCTGTGGTGTATTAAAGGCTAATATCGCAGAAAAAATCGGATCGAACAAAGAAATTTAGAAAACCTTCTGATACATCACATAAGCTACTGGAACTAAGAACGACCGATCTACGCTTGTACGCATCATAATCTCTCAGGATCTCAGATGCCATCGGACAAGTTATACATCCCATCACGTCCTATGTGAATGCGAGGCCATCTGGAGAATCGGACACAAAGTGGTTGGCGAGGATTGCCCACATAGTTAATAATAATAAATTTCACGTTTCAAATTAAAAATAGTCCGCTTTTCTCCAGGATAATACACATCCCCGATTCAAAGCTCTTGTGTAACGTTATATATAAATATATGCACATCAAAAAAATCTAAGCATCACTATTCCTACCATTTATTCTTTTATAAAGCGTCGCAAAACTAGTACACCGTAGTCAGAATGTGTTAAATAATTAAAGCAAGTACGTGCACCAAGCAGATCACTTTTTGATTGGTGTTAAATTGCCAGTCTGTTTATGTTTTTGACATATATATATATGTATTTAGTATTTATGGGTATGCAGATAGGGAAACAATGTCGAGAAACCTGTCGGAGAATATTATTGTTAAACTCTTTCAACTAAGAGAACAACGAAACAGTAGAAGGTGGAACGCAAAATTAAAGTTGAAAATGTGTTCATTTCTACTAATTCTCATTATACCCTACACTACTAGCGCTACAAATGTATATTAAATTTGTGCGGACTTATACAACATCCAGAAGAACTAGGGATAGAGCTACCTTTTAATATACCGATCTGTCCCTAAAGTCTGTCCCTATTGTTCCCTTGTGCTCAACTGACACACCTTTTTAAATATTTTGATGAAATTTTGTATAAAGGCGAATTTTAGCCCAAGAATGAACGCTATTGAAAATAGTTCGGATCGAAACATTTTTTGACCACTACCCACATAGAATTTTATTTTCAATACTCGCTACATGACTACACAATAATATTTTTATTTGCTTTTTATTAATTGTTCACTAATTTAAATTCATGTCCGTGCGTTTAACCTCGTAAGAGCATTAGCCCTCCGAGAAGCGGTAATTACTATCAAATTCAACGCAAATTCGTTCATTTTTCAAATTTTTAACGTGAGGACTAAGTAAGCATTTTCGTTGCTTGATGTTAATCGTTCGACGTTTTCTTTACTTCAGTAGCGGTTTCGCAAAAAAGCAATTCTTCAGAAACAGTGTGAAACCTTCTTGACTAATTTTAATTTCCATTACAACTTTGTTTTCCAAATATTATTCAATCTATGTCTGCGAGAATAAGGATAAAAATACGCAATTAGTAACGGAATATTAAAAAATTGATGTGAACATAGTCAATCAAAAAATTCTTCCGTTATGAAGCGCTCGCAAGTTTTGTTACGCCACTGTTAACGTGTTTCTTTTTTCATAGTTTATTTATTATCATTACTGGTGATGATGTCATCTTGTTGATCTGAAAAAGGTTTGCATATATTCTATGCAGTGCAGGCGGCCATGCAAATGATATTTGAGAGCGATGTTTCTAAATTATAAGTGCTACCTGTTTAGTCACATTTCATGCTCAAGGAAAAAATAATCGTCAAAATAAGACGACGTAATTTTTTCGAAACACAGTTGTAATAGGCACTAGGGACATATTCACCACCGTGGAATACGTGGATTGATTTTTAATGATTGAAGCATTTCCAAAACAAATTTAATTTATTAATTAAAGAAATTTTGAAATTGTCCATCATCATCATCCCCTTAAATCTAAAACTCTGGCAAACAACTTTTTGTTCGATATTGAAGACAAAAAACAGAAATTACATTCAAAAATTATTCGTATACCCTTGTGTTTGTGTATAACTACCATAAGTATTGGGAAAGCTGCATATGAAGTCATAAAAGGTTGTTTTTTTGTTTATATTGTTGGTGTTTTACTTAATCAAAATTCCTGTATCTTCTTTGTGTCTTCTTTGGTATATACACACACACACACACATATATATATATACATTTCCAAATTTAAATATCCTTAAATATCCTTCACCTACCTTATAAATTTAACATTGTAGCTTGGTATAAATAAATAGTTAGAAAAACTCATACTTAATGCTCTCCACTTATTACACGCGTTGCTTTCAGTGAGGAATTTGCCTGTCATTATAACAATATTTATAGAAATGATTTAACTTACAGACTTTGCCAAAAACTTACATTTCAAACTATCGCATTTTTCCCTTTAAAAAGTGAAAGAATTCTTGAACTTGGCCGACCTGTGTAATGACTCATCGCCTTACGTAATAATAATTGCCAATATATACCTAATGAACAAGCAACCGCAAGCGTTTATTTGCCCAGTTGATGCGCATTAAATATAAATATTACTACAATATACCAAATGATGAATTAATTGTTACGTTCTAGCGCTCGAGCGTGTGTAACTGTTTAATAATCGAATCATTTAGTTTAGTTTCACTTGTTCGTCTTCCTGCTGCAAGTAGAGTTCTTTTAAGCAATTACAGTAAATGTGTGGACAAGAAAGAGATTTACAGTTCATTTCTAAATCTGAAAATTATTTGAAAGCTCCATGAAAATTTTATGATTCCCAGACAACTCAAAAAAGCAAGTAAAAATCGCGCTCTATTACATTATTTTTTATTATTATTATAGCGTACGCCACCCTACAGTTATTTATACAACTTTTTGAAATAACGCGTTATATGGGATATGGTCGAAAAAATGGTTCCATCCGAACCATCTTCAAGAGCATTTCCCCGTAATCCAAGACGTGTCATCGTACCAAATTTTATCAAAATATCTTAAAAACTGCAATCTGTACGTTAAATACAAGCAAACAACATGATATAATAAAAGATGGGTCTTTGTCAAGTACTTCTTCTGAATATTGCATACGTCCGCGTAAACTTAATATGCCCTTGTACCACGACTTATTTGGAGTATGAAGAGTAGTAGTTTACCAGAAAAACTACGCAAAGCACATGAAAAAAAGTCACTGCATTTTACCTAAATCGTTGCAATTTAAGATATTTCACTCGTTTTTCCCTAGAACAAGCTCAAACGTTATAGCCAAGGTCGACTTTAATATACCTTAAAGCATATCGATTAATACAAATCTTCACTTACCTTTCCCATAAAATACCAAAAATTGTATGTTTCTGTCATGTTAAAGGTCTCTTTTTCTTGAGAACGCTTACATGGGAAGCACCAATTTTCTTGTCAAAAAATTTCATATATTTTCTTGATAAAAAAAAATTATATTTTTTTGCCCTGCAAAGATTTATGTTTCATGAGGCCCCTTACATGGGGGTTGTCCAAAATATATGCCAATGAAGTCCTAATTTACCACAGTAAGCTAATACGTCATAAATGCTAGCCTAGAATAGTTTCGTCGTAACATATTAGTTATTTTTAAAACACATTCTTTGTAAGAGCGTTTATAAAAGAGTGGTAAAATCCCATCCAAATTTTTAAGATTTGTTTACTAAGCCAATATAATACTTCGCACCAAATTTTGTTGGGAAACATTAAAAGTTGTAAATTTTTCTCTAATAAGGACTTCTTGTAAAGAGGACCTGCTAAGGAGGATGAGCAAAAATAGTTTACCTAAAATGATTCTATGTTTGCATAGATATAAACAAATTATACTTAAGGTAATGATAATAATCTACATATACTTTTATGGATTTTTAATAGGATATTTGAGACTTATGTATTAAATAACAGTACAAAACAGATGGAAAATAAAAAACCAAAACCTTAGAATATAATTTCTAACATATACGTGAGATATAAATTATTGAATGAACAACTTTCGCTAAATAGTGCTTCAAAATAACATTTCAAACATAATCGACAAAAGAGGAACTCATTCGATGAAATCCATCTAAACCAAAACTTTTAAATACAACTGTGGAACTTCCAAAGAGAGAAATGCAGAGAAAGAGAAAAGCTAGTACTTACATTTAGAGCTGTCTGCGTGTTTTTAAAAAAGTTTTAAAGAAAATATATTTGTTATTAGTGAAAATATAAGAGCGATATTTAAAAAAATTTTTTATATGTTTCTTTGCATATGGGAATGATTATATCGTGCTCCTCTTATGTTCTAATGAATTAATATAGTAAAGTGCTAATAGTAGGTGCTTAAAATATAGATGATTTTCTTATTCCAATTGCCGGTTTCGGTTTCAACAGTTCGACATTGCAATAGCAATGATAAAGAACGGCCTGGAGGGACAAAAAAGTTCGAAGACAACGAATTGCAAGATTTATTGGATGAAAACCCAGCTCAGACTCTCCGAAGAACCTTCGAATTGCTTAGCAGTTAATAAATCAACTGTTTCTATACGTTTACATGCGAATGGAAGGATTATAAAGGAGGAAAAGCGGCTACCATAAGAGTTGATTGAAAATACCATTTCGAAACGTATCAAAATTGCGGTTTCATTGCTTGCCAAGCATAAAAAAAGTATAGTTTTCTGCGGATTATTGTGATTGGCGACGAAAAGTACGCCTACTACGACAATCCCAAGCGCAAAAGTTCATGGGTTAACCCAGGAGAGCCGTCCGCATCAACGTTGCAACAGGTGTCAACGTACGCTCTCGCAGATCAAATGGGAGATTCTGCCGCAACCACCGTATTCACCAGACATAGCGCCTTCTGATTACTACTTATTCAGATCGATGCAGCATGGCTTGGTTAGCATGCGGAAGAAGTACGAAAATGTGTCGATGATTAGATCGCTGCTAAACCAATATCGTTCATTCGATTCGGTATCGGAAAGATGGGTAAAGTTGTGGGAAGAATGCAGAATATTTTGATTAATAAAACATTGTACCAATTTTTTTCAATATACGCCTTTTTCAAGCGAAAAATGATGAAAACGAATACAAGCACCTATCATCATTACATCATTTTGTTCAACATAATTCTCTCAAAATCGTTTAACCTTTTTAATTGCATACATAGATGCGTACTTGTGTATGTATACATGAGTAAACCCATTGATAGATCGATATGTATACCGATTACATTAAAATCCATTGCAAGATTTCGTCAAGGATGAGTCGATCAACTGTCAATTTTTTGCAGATTTGCAAGCACGTAGAATCCATATTCACAAACACTTTGACTCTGGAACTACAGAAATTTTATGTGTATCTATTTCTAACAAAGTCAATTTAATCTTCCCGTTTTGTGTTATATTCATGAGTAGAAATACTTATATCAAATTTTCAAAAAGGGGTAAGAGAAACAGATTCAAAGCATTATGCAGCGGAGAAATAATTGTAATTTCCGAGGTTACACTTCTTATAAGGAGTGTACAATTCGACCACTCATGGCCTACTTACCTAAATCTATGCTTACAACTCACGTAGTTAATCTGAACAGTCTTTAATTCACCTATTATGACGTCGAAAATCTATGGTCTGTAATAATTATCGTTGAAAATCTACTTGTAATATTAATTAGACCCACCTCAAAGAAAATAGTGAATACTGCTTTTTATATATATTAATATATATTAATTATTTCTTGTTTCTACCACAATTTTCATAATTACTGAAAAAGTCAATTCCGTCTAATTTGCCTTAGACGCTTGTTTTCTAGATAAAGTGCTGTTTCTGCTTATAATAAGCCGACTCTTTTTTTTCTGGTATAATGGAAAAGTAACTGGCCGTTGTATCTTCCTCTAACAGCGTAGAATAGTAAAATTAACGAAAGTAACATTCCAGCCTTGTCAACAAGCTCAAGTTCAATATCAATTATATACAATCAAATAAATAAAAAGATTACACTATACTTTACGCATATTTACTATCCGAATTAAGCTTATGCACTTCAACGAATCCGATTATTTTAAACTTATGGAAATCAAACTCCACATTGAAAACTTCTATGAATCAAAAGTAATATATCCTTTTTCTCCGGCCGACCGTTTTAAACTTGTGGAAATCAAACTCTACATTAAAAACTTCTATGAATCAAAATTAATGTACCCTTGTTCTCCGGTCGTGTGCAAAAAATAAATAAAATTTTTCACAGCAATGACGATGACTAATACAATGAATTAAATCAATTGATGTGATTTACATAAAATAATTTTAGTTATCATACATATGTGGATTTTGGAAAAGGAATTTAAAGCGTTTTAAATACCAATTGCGTCGGAAGAACACTTGATATTTTCTTAATTTATTATACCTGTGAAAGAGCTGAACATTTTTGTTGTTTACAAATTTTTAATATTCTATTGAATATAAATTTTTCGGTGTTTGTATTCAGTTGAGTATGAGCTCACTTGCTGGGATTTTTATATTGTACAATTTTCTTTGTTATATTGTCTTTAATCCGCTGCTCTATAGAAACAACCCGTTCGCACCGTAAACACGTTATACATTGAATCTACTTTATGCTCACAGTTGTACGCTAATATACAAATGACTCATCCAACTATTCTATGGGTTTGTTGAGAAAGTGGTAACTTAAATCTAAATAAAAGGTGAGAGACGATGGTCAAATTTTCGTGCATATCGCACAAGGTTTTTCGAATAAATGATGTAATATTTAAATTCTTTTATTTTGTTATTTTTAACTATTGTTTCAAAGCCAGATAATTTTTTCTTTCGGGTGAAGAATAATATCCTCTTCGGAATGTTGTATTCTTTGGACATAAAAATTTAAAACATTAGGATGGTAATCATGTAGCTGAAAGTTAGTTTTCGCTTTTGTATTCAGCCGTTTTTGCCTGACAGATACACACAACAGCGAAAGATAAATTTTTCATATGTGATAAACCCCTCAGATAATGAAGATGCACCGCAACATAATATTGGCTGAATTTCTCTAAACGATAACAATATGCAGAAACATTGCGAAAATATTATATATATAAGATGGGACATAATAAACATTATATATATATATATATTTCGAGTTTTGCCTCTTCTGAGAATAAGCGTCAAAAATTACAGATGGAGGAAGAGAGTATAAACGGGAAAGCGAAAAAATATAAAAAGAGAGAAAAAAGCTCGAAAAATAGTTTATAACGGGAAAAAATTCTGCTCTTCGGTGTTAATTTATATGCCCTCTTCGTATATTTTGTTCAAAAGTTGGAAAAAATTGTGCTCTTGTTGTTTTTATATGCCCTCTTCGTATATTTTGTTCAAAAGTTGGAAAAATTTTTGAAAAGTTGGAAAAAAATTGTGCTCTTCGGTGTTAATTTATATGCCCTCTTCATATATTTTGTTCAAAAGTTGGAAAAATTTTTGGCAAAAATTCGTTCATAATAATAATTTGGTACAAAGCGGAACCTTAACAAAACATCATAAAGCGGATTATCCTTTACATTTTTTATTTCATTATAATTCAGTGTGAAAGTGCAGAAGATATGTCAATTCTTATTTCCTCATTTTTTCGCCTCAATTGAGAGGCCTCTACTAAATTAAATTTTTAAGCAAAAAAAGTAAACCTTTAAGCAAAAATAGGAAGAGCAAATATAAATAAGAACGAAATTGAGAAAAAGTCTAATACAATTGAATAAAATTCTGATGAAATTGAGAATCGTTGAGAAAAAGTATAATAAAATTGAATAAAAATCTAATGAAATTGATAATCGCCTCAGAAAAAGTCCAATACAATTGAATATAAATTTATTATTATTATTATTATTATTATTATTATTATTATGATTTTAGACTAATAAAGTAAATTCTTAGACTAAACAAAAAGACATTGAGCACTAGCAACACAGGCTATCGGCTCTAATTTATAAAATTACATTAGATATTGAGCCTAGTAGTTTTAATAAAGTAATATATTGAATTAATATTCTGTTCTGAAGCTGATTTTAGAAAGTCCAAAGGGTTAATCATTTTAAATGCAATAGTTCTACCCAAGGAAAGGTTGAGGCAGTCGCAGAGAATGTGCTTTACAGTAACTGGAGCGCCGCAATGTGTTGAAAATTCGTGATTATTAGGTTCCCGCTTCTGTGTGCTAATGCCCGCAAAATTTGTTAAAGTTGCAGACGAAAAGTGATTGTTCATTGGTATGGAAGTTTTGGAGGTGCTAGGCTGGGCACCTGCCAAGTGGGGGTGAGGTGGAGAAGTCTTGGTTATTTCGGCTTGACAAACAGGTAGAACAAGATTCTGCAGCCCCATAGCTATTGCCTGGGCCAGCGGTTTAGCATAATGTGTATGGTATAACCGTATGACCATCCCACAAGGGTGTAGCATTTCCAACAGCACATGTCATACGTGCACGATGTTGTCTTTTAGCTTTTGTTACGACAGTATACCATTCCTTTTGCATCCTGTTATGTTCAGAGAAATTACCAGGAGAGTCATATTTATTAACTTTTTTTTCGAACCTGATGAGAAAGTAGTGGTCTATGCCAAGAAAAGCTCGTTCAATCATTGATTTAAAGGAAAAATATGTAGAGAGAGTTAGGTGTAATCTACTGCCTGCTGAACAATTAATTGAAGAAATGTGGAAGGTGGGTTATTTAGGCAGCGAAAGCTAGGGAGCTTGGAGATACAGCCATATCTCATTTCATGCACATCTTGGCTTTGCAAATTGAAGGAGGCAACCTTTTGAACTTCACACCAATTTAGAATGCCGAAATACATAATATCTTCTTTAAAATTTTGATATATTTTTCTTCCGATTATTACTTCATTATTTTTATTTCAAATTAGCATTAAGGCGAAGTTGCTCTTTTTTAGAAAGCTGCTTCCTATTTATTTCTGCGGCTGCGTCTTTCATTTACTATAAACTGCTATTTTGTACACCTTTTTTAATTTTTTCTCCTGCATCCATTTTGTGCACGTTCATTTTTACTTCGAGCAACCTCTGCCTTTGAAAGAAAAAGGAATAGTTACTTAACAATCAAAAGAATCTAAAAGTTTATATCTTACCCTAATTACCCTAATGTCGTCCAAACAGCCTTTGAAATCAAGCAAAAACTGTAATGAATGAAAAACAAAATTGATAAATATAACGACTTACTGACCTTTAGAGAGAAATAGAAAATAACAAACGCCGACAAGTGCAAATTCAGACACGCTCATTTAATTTTTCTCATTGTTATCGATTCTCAATTTTATCGTGCTTTTACTATAAAAAAAAAAGTGAGAACATTACATTCTCAATTCAGTTGGAGCTGTTTTACATGTCAACTCACTTCTTTGAATTTGCTCCTAGACTTCTTTTAGGTTAGCTTCATTTTTTTACAATTCCATGTGCGCACACATTTTTGTATCTGCGCGCAATGTAGTCTTCGCCTTTTCATTTCAGAGTCAGATGCTGCTTATAATGTTGAGCAATTTATGGTTATTTTTCCTTTGCATCGCAAATCTATTCTTGTGGTATGTATTTTTCTACAGGACACAGTACAGTTGATTAGTCATGCTTGCGTACATTTATCGCATTGAGAGTCATTTGTCTTTTGTAAACAAAATAATTGCGTTCCCCAAACGGTGTTGTGATAATATATACTTTATGCCCCTCGAATTGTTAATTTAGCTTCGGAAATAGAAAAAATTCGAAAGGAGTCATGTCAGGCGAATAAAGTGCTTGTTCAATTACGTTGCTTTTCTAATCCTCCGCGTCAAATCACTACTCATAAGGTTTTGCCATAGGAATGTGATCAGCGACAGTACTCGATCAAAGTTCAAAATACGTTTATGTAATTTTTGACAAGATCTTGTATACTGTGCGGCGTAAAGCCCGAAGGCAGTGCTTTGCAGTTAAGTGCAGATAAGTGGTTTTCTAAAGAATAGCTATAGAGAAAGTAGTTGCACCACAAAATGCCCCTAAGTGCTGCAAATACCATGACAGTGGAAGATAAAATTACACTTTGAGACAACAGAAGTAAATTTACTTTTTTGAATTTATCTAATAAAAAAATGACCTCATTTGATAAACGTTCCAACAGAAAATAAACGATTTGAGGCATTTTGCAAATGTTTTTAAAAATGACAGAAGAAAGTGAGCAAAAATATAGAGAACGGCTGAATATTATTGAAACCCAGGAGAGCCAACAAGTCAAAGTTGAAAAGGTTTCTCTGCAATGTTTTGCCGAACGCAGGCGACGCCGCTG
>KK500350.1:0-27327 GCA_000688715.1 Glossina pallidipes
CAAATTTATGTACCACGCCGCGTCGTTCACCGCAAATTAATTTGCAGTTAACACACTTAGCTTTTCGGATTTTAGTCTTTAAGCCCTTTTATTTGATGTCCATATTTTTAAGCAAAAATTTATCCACCAGGTCATCGTGTCCTCCATAGTCATTTCAGAATTAACGCATTTTTAGACAGATATATATCTTGATTTGAGGAATGTACAAAATAATTTCAAGCATTCTGTCTTGTTTGCCTTATGGTTAGTAAGCGAAAAACCTCAAAGAAACGAAGAAAACTATTTAAACACTTGCATTTTTACGCATAAATAATAGAGTTTTTTCTAAAGGAAATTTCGGCCAAAATTTTTCACTATTTTTGAATAACGGGAAAAAGCCCACAATTTTGTTTTGTTAGGATAACGGAATTACGTTCAGTTTACGCCTCACTGCGAGCTTGTGTTCTAACCTTATCTATACCCACCTGTGTGCAATGTTTCTACAAAATTTCATTATGCATACCACACAGACACGGAGATAGCACAGGGCAGACATGACTTAATCAATTCAAAATCTCATGATGATGAAGAATATATATACTATGATCTTTGAATCTTATTTATAGGCGTCACAGACATTATGACGAAATGAATGTAACCCCCATCCTCCAGTATAATATATATAACAAACAAGAGCAAACAGTTTAAGTTAACGATACAACAGAGATATTAAAGTAAAACCATTCGTAAGGGCATCCAAAACGTCTGTATAAAAAATTTCCAAGCATCTAACAAACTCATCCTCAAGAAAATGGTAAGTGTCAATAAATCGGCACAAGTCAAATATATTTGCCTCGAAGTGTACGCATTTGCTTTATTAATCTAAAAATGTTATCCGAGATAATGTGGATTCTGGAGTTAATTCATCCCGTTTCACGTATTGTGTTTTTCTTTCACATTTGACTTGATTTACAATTTTTACATGTTTCCGCAACGCTGTTGGACGACATTACGGGCACTTTCGAATGTCCAATTATGCTGAAATTTTGCGGAGACGCTTACCCGCGATAACAATGCAATAACGCCACTATCTTGAGACGGTTTCTTATGCATTAAAACCTTACCCTTACCCCAAACTTTTATATATAATCACGCAAAAGTGGCTTGAATAATATTTATTTTCCACCTTTAATTCACTCAAATAAAACCTTATTTTAAAAAATTTGTTTATTTAATTTATTGCATGTCAAGTAGTAGTTAACACTGTTTTTATTGATTACGTGCAAATAACTATTAGTTTTGGGTCTACAGCGATTATTTCAGGACATCTAGTTGGTGACCCAGTGGAATTTATTGTTTGCCGAACGCACGCAACACATCAGTGATTAAATATGAATGCGTTTTAGTCATAGCTTCCCAACCTTGCGTTTGCATAACGTCGGCAATATGGCTATTGAAAAGAAACGGGAAATAAAGGAGATTGAAGTCAGCAAAATATATATTGAAAAAAGAGTTAAATTCCGGTAAAGACAGTGAAAAAAAACACATTTTACCTTCTTCAACGTAAATTACTGTTTTGCTAACCCAAAGTTACACATATTCAAACCTACTTTAGCAATAATACCGTGAGCCTTTTTTAAAACCTGGAAACTTGTATCGATTCTTTCATTCGATCCTTACATTCAAACTAACTGCTTGACACTCTCGGCCATCCTAAGTTTAGTTGTGGTTGTTGTGTGTTTATCTTTTCTACCCTCTTTGGGAGGTAGATCTTTGAAGTTTAATTTTGAGGCTTTAATCATGAAAAAGAACACGCTTGAACAACATATTAAATAATTATTTTTATAAAACACTATATTCAATAACGACATTATGACATGTTCATAATGGTACAATAGGTCACTTATCCATTCATCCATTGCACACCAACGAGTTGGTGCCTTATAAACCTCACACAGCTTCCTATCAATCAACACCAAACTTGTTGTCCTTCTATTTATGAAACACTTAATCCATGGCTGATATTTTTACTACTAGATTCACTTTTTGATCGTCGCAGTTTAACCGGCTCTCTGAAGCCTTTTCAAAGGTTCTTTTCTTAAATTTTGTAGAAATAGTTTTTTGCAATCATTACTTTCTCAGGACATTTTTACAACAAAAACAAAACATTTCGTAAGTGATAACTAACTCAAAGACTAACATTTTGTCAGATGAAAGTGGGAACATTTTTTTTTGATAAACTTTCCATGTCCAAAAACCTGTTTTACTAGTCATACCACAATTTTTAAAATGAAAGGCATATGGAAAGGGCATGATTTCTTGTTTTGCTTATTTCTCGCCTTAACCTACTGGTAGCAGAAGCTTCAGGAAGGAATACTCTGTCATCTAAAAGAATACGTTTGGCCAGCTTATAATTATTATTGTAGGTCCCTTTGTCATGAAGTTCTCTTTAATTCTAACAAAAAAAATGTTCTAAGTCTGATCTTACTTTTTAATATAAGCTATGGTATGCGCTTTCAGTTGACCAGCACCATAAAGATCGGCTAATACTAGGGTTTCGGCAGCAGTTTTTACAGAATGCTTAGTACTCAAGGCATGTTCACACATTGATTTAAGGTTTTCCAAGGCGTACTGCGAAAAAATAAAAGGTTTAATATTGAAAAAAACGAGTCGAGAAAGAAAGTTTCATTCGCTGCACCTTATTAGCAACTGCTAACAAATCAGAACTCATTTTATCTAGATTAGGCGCTGTTCCTGTGTACATGAATGTTAACATGTCTTTTAACACGTTATAATCAATATCGTTTATGACGACACGGTTGAGTTTGCTCTCTTCCATTTCGTGTTCAAACATGGCAGCAAAGACGTCGCTGCGAGCTTTCAATAGAAATTTGCAGGTCAATAAAAAACGTGTAAGGTTATAAAACAAAATAAATAATATAAATAAGAGCCCACCCTCTTGATTGGAGTTTAAATGTTTTTGTCAACATCAGTTGGTTTGTTGGGACAATTTTTGCGGTGATTAAAGGGACCCAAATGTTTGAAAAATATTTTTTTATTTCTAGTTTTAAATGAATGTCGCTTATCAGGTGCGAGTTATAATATCCTTTTCGATTCTTGCGAGGGTTGTTGCAAGCCAGTCACTCACAAATTGAATCTTATGCTTTGGCGATAAACTAAGAAAATATATGCCATGCATTACCTTCGACTTTTTTTTTTTATTTTCTTGGGATCGCAAGTATTGCAACAATACACAATGGATGGAAAAAAGTGGCTTGAGAACCAAGTCGGGTTAAGTATGTTCTTCTGAATTTGATGGGGGAGCAAATGAAGTGAAATGCGTTACATAAAGTCCACTCAAAAAGACTGTAGTAGTATTTCTTGCCTTTCATTCTCTACGAAAGGAAACTGCTTAAGGTGAGAGTATGAACCCTTATGCATAACTTGATCTAAAATTCATTTCATGATTCCAAAATGCGATCTACAGGTAGTTAAACTCTTTACATTATAACGGATTAAGCGAAATGCGCCCAATTCCAACTTATATTGGGGATTTGAGATTGAAACACTTGGGCAACGGCTTTGTAGGCGCTTTTTAATTCTTCAAACTCCAAAAAGTTAATAATAGAATTTTCTGTCCATGCTTGTCTGAAGCGAAATTGTCCATAATAAGCAACATTTTCGTATTGAACTTACCAGCTAATATACTCTTGTGAGCCTTGAGTTCAAGGCCGCTGACGACTAATGTAACATCGCTAAATTTCTCATTATCAAGTAGATTTCCTAGATCTTTGCTCAATTTGCCTCCAATCGCATTACGCTGCATTATTTGCGGCTGCCCAGAGCTATTAACAACTTCCATCTCACTAATTTCGCAAAGAATTGTCAGTTCCGCATCAGATAAAGCATGCATTTCAACCTTTTGTTTGAAACGATCATATTCTTTGGAAAATCTTGTAAACCTACAATAAAAAATATAAAAATTTAAAAAGATATTCTCCTTACTTAAGAATTAAAGTAAGTCGACTTGCTTTGGTTGTTCCAAGGTTTGGATTATTTTCCCTGAATTTATCAGGTCAACTTTCGTTATGGCGTTAACTTCGGGTTTATTGCTTGTGATAAATATGATATACATAGATATACATCTGCGATGCGTACCAACTAGCGCACAAACATCTTCACGTTCATGTTTCATTCGAAGACGCCTGAAATAGAAAATTTGAAAAATACTTAGTTTAGCATTAAGTGTAAAAAGCATTTACAAATTGCGTTACCATTTTGATTCATCATTGGCACCGGTTGAAAATGTTGGCGACGTTAAATATTCTCCCTCGTGACTGCCTTTATCCTGCCAGGTACGATAATTTTCTACAGTCCACGTAAATAGCTTTTTGATCACTTCCACCTAGAAAAGAAAGCAATATAAGCAACAATACTGATGCGAAAGCAGTTTTAAAAACGCATTGGCTGCTCGTTTTGTTTACCTTTGTACCACCAATAGCGTGTGCTGCGGATGTATTAACCTCTGATAAATCCGCCGGTGGCATATCACTACCAGCCATTGTATCGCATGAAACGCACGTTCAAATTTTATGTCACTTTACCAATTAGGCAAACCTGATGATGTTTATTAATCGATCATTTAAAACTCAAATATAAAAAATAAACATTTTTTTGGGGTTAAAAGGTCAAAAAAGAAAAGCCTAATGGAATGTTTTTCTTTTATACGTTAGCTATTAAAGTTGACAGGTGAATGCGCCTTCAAACACCCGAAGCATTTGGAACGTGAGGTCATTAATCTGTTAATAATGTGACGATTGCATGATAATATTCCTTTGTAAAGTTTCTTGATTGGTTGCAATCGAGGAACAGTTGCAAAGGGTTTAACATTATACGGAAACATTTTAAAATTCCGGACAGATATCGAAAATCTTAAGAAGAATATGTATAACAGATACGACTTGATTGATTAACTTGCCTTACAATACCGAACTACGCTTAGAGAAATTCTTACAATGTGGTTTATCTAACTGAAAAAATTTATAAAATATTAGTTCACCACAGAGGATTCTATTGCTGCGCTTGGGCAATTAGCTTGCTTGAATATCACACTTCAACTGGCCGTTATTTGTCAAATGTCTTGTTTATAAAACGTTAAAATTTTTCTTATCTACAGACGACGAGTACGGCTTGTTCTCTGATTGGTATTTCTTCTTCTTCTTCTTCTGTTATTCAACAAAATAACAGCCGAAAATTCGCTGGGATTTGCAAAAAAGGCCCAATGTGAACACAGAGTTCTTTGTTTGGGCCTTAGCACGATTGACGCTAGATTAGGTATATGATGCTATTATTTCTATATCTAGTTTTCCCTTAAATATTTCGCTATTTCTGCTAAGTGAACTTTCTTTGATAAGAAATTTAGCCTTTAGATGTCTGGCAAAACTTCAAACGTACTCCACATTCAATCAGAAATTTTTGGGGATTTCTATTTTTATAATGGGTTTTTTTATTTTAGTACAACAAGAAGGAAATAACGAAAATCATTACCTACTTTAATTACTTTTCTTAAAATTTGAAAGTTCTGCTTTTATGAAAATTAGTAATGTTATGAAAAATGTTATGTAAGACGTATTAGGTTGATCGAAAAGTTAATTCAGTTTTCCCAGGAGTAGATTTAATTGCAAGTTGGTGCTTGCATCGCATTTTCATTATACATTTTAACAGCTAATATAGAAAGGGCTTGTTTTTGGTAAGGTTTGTTTGATCTTATGGAATAGGTTTTGTTTAGTGCCGTTTCAGCTAAGGAAAGTCGAAAAGGGAAAAATCAGATATATTTCAGCTTTTTGCTATGATAAAGGAAAAATGGTATTCAAACAACTATTGAATGTGTATGAAGAAGATGTGTTGGGAGAGTACCAACTTCTTACAAAATTTTATTTCATTTCGTTGGGTCTACCATTTTCTCTCATTAGCAAATGTTTTCTCGCAAATTCTAGTCTTAGTTTCCTACAACGTACTGATTTCAGCGGCTTACGGCGAGCATGGCAATGGTCATATTATAGTTTGGGTACGCATAGGAGCCAATGGTTTCGGAAAATTAGTGTTTGTGGATGGCATTCTTAACAAGAAGGGTGTTTTAAGGATATTGAAGAAAATTTGAGAGAAACTACAGATAAACTTGGTATTTTGAAAATGTTCAAATTTTATCAAGATAACGACCTCAAGCCTAAGTCCCGCTTAATTCAAGAATGGCTCGTATGTAACTTCAATAACCAGGTATGAATCCATCCAAAGTATATGGGATGGGTTAGACCGCCGTGTGCGACAACACCCAATCTCGTCGGTCCAAAATCTGAAAAATAGGCTACAAGAAGAATGGAGTGAGATCCCTGTTTCTTATTCAAGAAAAATTGTACAAAATATGTCAAAAAGTTTAAATGACACTATTAAGCGAAAAGGATAACCCAACAAATATTAACTTTTAATAACATGCTGTTTTTTGTCTTCTTATCCTTTCTTGTATGAAAAGAATCCAAAAAACCCATTAATGACGCCGTGTTTTTTGACTTGTTGAAGTTATTTAATTTTCTTGTCTACTGGAATAATGTTTTGTTTTTTTTGTTTTGTATTTTAATATGTATTCCCTAGTAATGCAAATAGTGAAATTGTTTAGAAAACCCAATATGAATGACGTTCACTGCACTTTCCTTGTAAGTGCTTTCGTATGATACATTATATATGATGCACCCACTCAAAATTTTGACGAACAGCAACGGCTCTTATAAACTAGTATAAATTTTGTCCCAAAAAAGTTATCTCACATGTACATACCTAACGATATGTTCTGAATTTCAAATTTATTTGCTTGAGTAGTTCATCAAAGATTGATTCTAATTTGTATTTGCTTTGCGTATATAGGTCGCAGTGGTCCTACTGCAGTACTTGACCGCCAAAGAGGAAGGGTGGAAATTGAATTATGTCGCCACAAACTATGTCGAGCTTTCGATATGGAGACAGTGCCGTTTTTCAACATTCATGTTTGAGGTAGGAATACTACAGTTTATCCAGATGGGCCAGCTAATAGGACAAAAGCGTAAGAAAGAACTCAAAAGGTACTAACAATAAAAAAAAATTAAATGAATCTTAATAGTCAAAAGAACCTTAATGATAAAGGCATAACGAAGACTGAATATACGTAAGAAAATGTCAAGACATGACCTTTTAACTACATGGCCAGAATGAAAATACTTCCGAATTGCATCATAACTTTATTTGCTCCATTAATTATTTTCTGAAGTTCTTACTAGTGCATTAGCATCATAAAGGAATTAATTTTCTATTTTCAAAATTTATTTATTTCATACCTGAACTGATTCATTACGTAGTTGTGGTCTTACAGCAAAGAGAAGTAATGGCAAGAAGAGCCATCTCAATTTGTAACAACAGACAAGATATTCTGTCGCATTGTTGAAAATACAAACCAGTAAGATCTCAGGTGCTTTTCGTGATTCCGTAAGATAAGCGGACATTTCATTCCTCTCATTTTCCTTACTTGTATTGACAAAAACTCCATTTCTTGATATAACGAGACGCGGTATCAATCGTTTACAAACTCTTGTGTTTTTAAAAGCATATATCCTGTGTACGAAAATAACCAGAATTGTAGAAAATATAACATATTTCCATTTCTTAACTTACATTGAAGTTTTTTAGATTTTATCTTCGCTAAATCAGAAGCAACGATATACGTAAACGTTTTGGTCAAAATTGAGATTAGGAGAATCTTAGGCACTTCTTGTGTATCCATTATCAATAACAGTAGTAACGCTGTCAGTTAGCAGCCATTCGTATGCTTGCTCTTTCATTCTCATTATTTATATGGGCGTAGATTCTGTTCATAGTGTCTTGGTATGGCTTCGCACCCTCTAAAACATTATGTTTACAAAGCTAATGTTTACAAACATAACTAATGTTTACAAACATAATGTTTACAAAGCAGAACCATATACAATTTTGTGTTTTTAAGCGTATATGCGCTATTGTATGTATACATGCGAGTAAGTACGAAGAAGCTCAAACAGCAGATACTTATGTATGTAGCAAATATACTTTGTTGTTGTCTTTTCGTATTTTGTTTTGAAGAATTAAAGAATTCGTAATTCTATGTTTGCCAATTGCTTTGCTAAATATCTGTGAGAATTTTCACATCAAGGAATACGAATAAATTTTTTATTATTAATAAAAAGATATGTTCTGATTTATTATACTTATCTTTGTATAATCTACTTATTTCGTTTATGTATTTATTAATTTTATTTGCTTACCCATACATATTTGGTCTAATTTTCCATAACAAACGGCGTCCATTTGTAGTTTATAATTATTATATAATTATTATGTCATCATTATTATGTCATTTATATTCCAATAACCAACAATTATGTAAATAAATAATGTATAAAAAAGTAGTCCTTAATCCTAGCTTATGCAAATTGATTTGTTGTTCATTTAATTTATGTTTATTGTTTTAATGTTATGCTAAATACATTTCATATTTCATATTTCAAAAATATCATCTTACGGGTTTTGTAGTTGTGATGTGTATGCGGCATAATGCCTTATCCGCTATGGAAGTTGGATGAAGTTATATATTCGAGATCGTTGTATTACCGTTGTATCGTTAATATACCAAATTTTTTTTACACGGCAGACACGTTTCCAAAAAATTCGTATAAAAAAATCGTGAGAGAAAAGAGATCGGCTAACTGGAAAAATAGTAAAATGGTTCCAGACCATAAAAAAGCAAGGTAAAAGTACAGTAAACAAGGTTAAGATATTATTGTTAAACTTCACTTAAAAATTTATTTCGCGCTTAAGCATCTCAATCCATTAAATATATTATAAAAATTAAATTATACTTTGAAAAACGAAAATACATTACGTACATTACTTTACTTTATGCATAATTCGTGAAATCCCATTCATATACGCAAGTAATTGAACTGAATTGTAAAAAAAGGAGCGTAAAGTTAAATAACAATTCATAAAAAAAATTCAGAGAAAATATAAAATAATGTTAAAAGAAAACAGTTCGGGTAAAAAGGAGTAAACTTTTTTTTTAACTCGTGTTAAATCAAATTCATGTAAAAAGATAGTTAAGTGTAATTGCATAAACAAAACAATAATCCAAATAAATTATTTTCAATTTATCTGAGCACAAACTAATGCAAGTGAGTACAACCAAAAGTTTAATTTCGCTATGAGAACAAAAGAAATTCGAAACTAACACATCCCGGAATTACTAGATTAGCTAACTTTTATATATATGTATAAATAATCCAATAAGAACTGAAATTTAAGATTGATGGCAAACATAACATAATATTATTCTAGGGGTGATTTCAGGTATTCTTTGTAACCCAAAGCTTGCCCACCAGTATAGAGGAGATTTTAAGATGAAAATTGAAACTTTTTACAATGGGAAAGCGAGCCTTTATTCACCTGTGGGAATGACGCAATTTGCGAAACAATCATTAGATATTTTTTAATAGCCCTCCAATTCTTCATTTACTTATTTATTAAAATCGGCTAACAATAGCTTCAATATAATATCTTAGATCAGTGCTTAGAGAGAACATGGGTTAATTATGCATTACATTAAAACTGGGCAGCAAGTTAATAAGTCATCAAAATTAGTTAATTAACTAATTAATATAGTAGCTTACTACGCACCTTACGAGTTATAGAAATTATGACGCAGAACAGATTGTATCAATTTAGCAGAGGAATACTTTCTCCACAAGTTGACACATAAAGATGCTATGCTTGGGTCTAGCGAGATCAATATTGTTCGTAGTATTCAACGCACCATTCAGTACAGCTGCACTATAGCCTAAATGCGATTAGAGCATTATATTATGCCAGGCAAACACTCCGTCAGGTCAAACCTTTTCCGAGATTTTTAGCGTCTTTGGCTAATGTAATTTTATACAAGACATGCTTCTAATAATTATGTGTTTCGAGAAAATTGAACTTGATCAATTCGCACGCATTTCCCGGCCAACTTGTATTACTGCAAGTGTGAAGGTGGCTTACGGAGCAGCTCTTCATCTATTAGACGCCGCCTGCGGAAGTCATTTAGCCTGTGTCTGCAAAGTTTTCGTAACAGCTCTGGCTTCAGTTCACCACGTACTTAGTACTAGTTGTACGTTGCGTTAAGGACCCGCATACGGTGGCACGTGTGAGACCATAAAACGCCCTATGTAAAGGTATATCTTCCCTTTAGCTATTGATATTCTTTATTAACTTACAATTTTCAGATCTAGTCGTAAATTAAATTTTATCTGTCGCTGCCAGCCAACTTTATGTACGCAACATTAGCCTTCTAACAATTATTGCGATTATTAACGAATAAAACGGACTTAGAAATATTTCTATACCGAGTTTAAATCTTGTCGAAGAATGGCAAATATTTTCTAGAACTAGAAATCTAGTACACATCCGTGCTTTGGAGGTCGTAACCAAAAGTCTCTCTCTAAATTTTTTTTTTTTTTGAACTTGTTACCGTTTTAGAATTTAAAAACAAAATGTTTTTAAACCTTTAAGTTCTCTTATGGATTAATCCGTCGCGATATAGCCAAACTCAATCATTCATCCGTAATGTCAGTTTATTTGACATGCTTTTCCTATGTCATGATTGCGGTGTGCGACACAAATCATTCAGCCATTAATCTAATTATAATTAAATAGAACTCATTTGCTTAGAATGGTCGATTGTTCCACGTGTGCGATGTGCTCAATTTTCCAAAAAACCATTTTGCATTTGTAATTGTTTACATTACATATGCATTGGAGTTAAAGCTCCAAAAAAAAAAAAAGTAAAAGTCAAATTAAAGAAAATATCTGTAAACACAAAAGGAATTTTTGGCGTAGTTCAACTGACATATGCAGTATAGTCATTTCAAAAAGTATGCAAATTTCTATACGAAAACCGAGAACGACCACAATTTACGTAGGCTGGAGTAACCTAGTAGCTTAAAAAAGAAGAGCCATAAAAATGTTGAGGAAATAAAAACATATTTTTACTTTGAAATACATCCGATATGATTAAGTTTTAAGTTAAGCCTCATTTAAATGGATGCGATGGTGTCTTCGACAGGGACGAATCCAATAAATTTAACTTTCGACCACCGTGTTCATTAAATTCCGTCAGCAATTTCATTTTTTGTTGTAAACATTGTTGTATTGTCAAGAAGACATTATAGCACCTCCATCCGACACGCCTGTATACATCTGTCGCAGTCAAGTATGAACGTATTTTTGTGTAGAAACGTTTTTTAACAAACTTTCTAAAGACCTCGGGCTAGTATGTTAGAACAATTAGAAGTCAACAGATAAGAAATTAAGCTGCAACTTCTCAAGTAGTCGTTTCGGGGCGTCTGTCAATAAGTTTGCAATTTGATAAAAACTTCTTTGTGGTAATGAATTTTGCAATTTATTACAGACTAAAAGCCTCTATTGGAGCAAAATTCCTTAAGACGGAAAATAATCTGCCATAAGGGGACCGGAATTTAAAAATTAATAAAGTAGCGCTGCTCATAGAGAGGGAGTGAGAGCGCTAGATAGAGAGGTAAAGTAAAAATAAAAAAACCGCTTTCACTACCTACTTGTTAAGCAATATGCCCCTAAAGTTCAAAAGCCAACCAACATATGTTTCCATCCAAAAGTTATAAACTTGAAAAACTTTAAATGCAGTCTCAACTGCATTAGGCTATAAATTAATTAAAAAGTACTTATAGTACACTTGTATTTAAATTTTATACTTTTAATCTACTTTTAATGAGTTATTTTCTGCTCCTTCAAGCGCTTCATCCAAGTGTCTACAAACGATAAACAAGCTTGTGCTTATACTTGACTTTTGTTAAAGAGAAAACACACCACAAGAACATTAGATTCATTCTTGGAACGAATGCCTGACACCATTCACTTTAGTAGGAAAAAAATTTTTCAAGAATTTTGGGTTTGTCTATAGCGCAGGGAAATATTAAAGGACTTGAATAATTTTGGATATCGATATCAGCTGGAGTTTTTTAAAACGCAAATCACGAATCTTTCTTATGTTGTTTTTTTTCTGTAAAAAAAAAAAATCTAATTGTTTTTAAACAAAAACTGCCTGAAATTCTAGCTTTTCACCTAAGGCACAGGCATTGGCAATACGGAAGGGTAAAGAAACATGATTAAATCGTCTTAGAATCTTACATTTAGTTAAATATAACTATATTTTATTGATATGCTGATGCGGATTTCTAAGTGCGACAACCGGAGTGACAGATTTAGAGGCACCAACAAAGGATACGATGTGATACCACGTTACCAAAGTTTCACGCTAATAACATTTTATGTGCTTATAAGATGTAAACTTTTAATTACATGCATATGCTCGTGTGCGTAGAAACTGAGACAGATATTAGCATAATGTACAGTTAAATGCATATAAGGCCATTACATTTTGCTATGCAAAGTGATGCGCGGTGATGAAAATGTGAAAATAGGTTTCATATCAAAATTTTTCTTCGACACTTCAGAAGTTATGGAATGTTTCAAGTAAAATTTTGAAGCTTTCTTCGATAATATTTCTTCGGTTATGCGAGAAATAAGAATTGTGTTTTGAAATAGAAAAACTAAACGACTGAAATTTGCAGAATCTTTGTTTTAATGGCTTTTCAAATTTCGTAATCAGCCAACTTTGATATAAATGACAGCGAGCGATTTTGTTTGCCAGGTAACATAAGGAGCAATGAACACAAATTTGAATAAGAACTTGCTTCTGTTTTACAAGAAATAATCACTTGATAGCACCAATACGTCAGTCACCGCAGCCAGGGACCGTTCGCGTTGTTAAGAAACCATTACAAATATTTGACTTTGTTGCCATAAATTGTTTATGTGCGTGATAGCGGAAAGATTAGATACAAATTTTGATGAATTGCTTTCGCCCGATGTGTTCCTTCATGTCCTATGTGTGAAGCAATTTGACGTGGCCGTAACGCTCCTTGATGCTCTTGGCAGGCTTGTTGACGGTATTAAAATTTTGGAAACAAGTCTAGTCCAGCTAGCTGCTGGACTAGACTTGTGCAACTTGATTACATGAATTGGAAAAAAAAGTTCCCTGTCGGTTTTTTTTTGCAGCACTACTTTCGTTGTTCTCGTTCCTCACATTCTTTTTACACTGAAATGATGTAGATAGATAGAAATATATTTGTTGTCTCATCTTGAGCTCTATCGATTTGCTAGGCTTGTTTGACATTGTGAACCATTACAGCTTTCTTCAACGGAGTGTCTGATATATATTTACATATTGACAACGTACTGCTCAAATTTGTTGTCATATTATTGATATAATCAGTTAATTGTCCGACATATGGACAGTCCAACTATTACAAAAGGAAGTCTATGGTGTAGAATACGAAGTAGGAGAGATAGTATAGATAAAGAATACGCAGCGCGTGCAATTAAAATAAACGAGATGAAAAATTGCCCAAGTGTGCCCACTTTCCAACTTCCTGAATTCCCTTAAAATCATTATATCTCGTTTATCCGATAAAAATATTTTATCTTTTTTTTGCAATCAATTAAAAAGCAAAATTCTTAATAATTTCTTTACGAAATTTTTTCCAGAATTAAAAAGAACAATTTTTCCTAAAATTTATCATTCTGTCCACCATTATTTTCAATTTTAAGGATTGTAGCTTTATTCCTTAGAATATGATGTTCTGTCTGCTTACAAATAAATCCATCAAAATATTAAAAGTAGAATCAGAATTTTCATTGCCGGACTAGCAGCTATGTTTTTATTTTCTTGCTCTTCTAAAAAAATAAAATACTTGCACTAGTGTCTGACTCATGTCAGCCTACTAGGTTTGCCGACTTTATAAAAAAGCACTTGCTTGGCGTATTTATTAACTGCATTTGTTTCTTATTATCTACTTTACATTAAGCTTATTCTTTACTAACACTTACCTTAGTGAACGATTGCGCGGAAACGCAATCGCGATATTCTATATTCCACATATTTCATCAGATGATGAAGTTTCACCATCGTTAGAAGATTGTTTTTGTGGGAACTGCTATGTTCAGGTGTTCCGTTCGTTTCTCTTTGTCAGATATTTTGTCCAGCGGAAACGATCACGACAGCTATGTGTCGTTGTGCAACATACGTTTAAATGTCTGAAGATATGCGAATACATGTGTGTTTCTAAAGATATTTAAGATGAATATCTTAATATTTAGAGCTATATATAGGTTAATGTACATTTCTTATGACGTGGAGGTACGTTGCCATAACAGCTAGAATGATGATTACAAAAATGAAATTTATGGCTAAGTGGTTCAATAAATGTCCAAAATATATTAAAATGTGGCAAAACTCTGTAAGATGACGTCCTCTGTTTGGAAGTACGGCGTTATTTTCAGTGGATATCATTTTTTTCGAAACATAACTTTCCCTTCTAACAAAGCGAAAAAAACAGTCGTGAATGCCAAGTGAAATAAATGGATATAATTTCAAGAGAAACTATGTATAATTTGATCAGATTTGTACTTCTTTCTATTAGCTTGCACGTCATATTTGATTGTTACCTAGGGCCGCCACTTGCACATTCGTTATATCGGTAATATAAGACCTACGCATGTCGCCCCTGACTTACGATAACGTACGGTAAATACATACCCAATCTTATTTTCATGAGATATAGAAGTAGCTACTAATTATTACAGAAGCTAACAAATAACTTCACTTTCTTAGCCTGGTTTATGTATATACATCTTTTTCTCTTGGCAATAGTGCATGTCATTTAGTTTAGCTCACTTTAAATGGCTTTTTTTTTATAGGTAAACTTTTCATTTACTTATTTATTTATTTATTTTTTTTTTTTATGTGACCAACACCTCAGTGTACGTCCCCACAAGCGAGGAAAGCGAAAGAAACAAAGTAAGAGGAAGGTAAGTACTACGTCTTTACCGACTGAGTACTTACGATCGCTACGTGCGGACTAAACTCTATCGCACTGAGCTTTGAACCCGCGGACGCTAGCTTGGAAGTACCAATTCTTACCTAGTCAGCTACCCATGCGGGCCCTTCCGCATGTTCGATCATGTTGAAATCTTGCACACACCTTTATTTACGATGAGAACGCATTGTGTAAAAGGAAAATTTTGGAAGCCGCCGCTAGGAAAGTTAATGGAAAAGCTGTTGATCAAGGTTTCGGGGACATCAAATTATTTGTTTTTGATGAAAGTTTGCGCAGTTTTTCGTTACCTAAACTACGTATGATTAATTAAATATTAAATGAGCTTCGAGAGCAGAATGCAAGAATCCAAATGTTACATATGGCGGACGTCATCAATCGGCGAATTAGCTTTTTCTTAATAATTCCGTCGATATGGGATGGCAAATAAGAGAACTTGTGGAGTGCAACGTAAATTGTAATCGACCAAAAAGTATAAAATAAATTCTATAAAAAGTTTTTTTTAAGCAATGTTTTATGTAAGTGAAACAAAATGTGGAATTTAAATTTTATCGCAACCACTCTTACGTAACTATACCTAAAAGCGGATTGCTCACGCATTAAATATTAAAAGCCACAAGCTTTCATGTATAGCCACATAAAAGTGACTGACATAAAATTCCCATCTTTTAATTGATTTAAAAAAAATTTTGTGTAATTTATTTGCTTAACAAGTTTGGAGTTTTAACTTAGTACTACAATTAAGTAAATTTTATATCACTGACCAACGCTTCTACACGAAGCATTCGCGGGAGAATAAAGACCACAGCCAACATGCACATGAAAATATATGATTGTTTCTATTTGTCACTCTTTGGTATATTTTTATATTGTTTTACGTAAAAATTTTGAATTTGGTCCCAACGGACTTTATCATATATTACACATAAATGACCACTGTGCCGATAACCGGTATTACGTTGCTGTGATGATGACGACGTGATTGCCGTGTGATGTCACCATCACAACCATGCGGCTGACTAATTGGTTTAGTGATGTGAAAACCTGTTAAATACCACTGAAGCAAAAGAAGGAGCATTTTATAGATGAGTGGGTATATCGGTAAAATTTAATTCACATCGTTAAACACATGAACTGTTTTGCAATATAGAAAGCGTAAGTTTTTGTAAAAATTAAAGCAACTGTTGCAGATTAAATTTCGATTTTCGTTTTAATTTTAAGTTCGATGCCGAAATTCGTCGAATGTAGAGCAGATTATGTAAAATATTTTCATTTAAAAGTTTCAGCAAACTTCGAGGTAAATGTTTTTCGATTATGTATAAGACTGGGGGTATACTTATTTCATTACGATATTTGAAACACCCAAAAGGAAACTTCAGAAACCCCATTAAGCATATACATTCTTGGTCAGCATGAAGTTCTGAATTGCTTAAGCCATGTCTATCCGTCTGCGTGGCTACGTCTTTGTGTTTTCTATGTTGTTGACACTCTCCTTGCCGCAAAAATTACGGTATCGATTTCAAATTTGCTACACTTTAGGTTGACATTAGAAATGGATGGATTTTGCTAAAGCAAGTGCCCACAAAAAGTGTAAATTAGACGCAACGCCTTTGTTCTAAACAAAAATTCGTGAGCTTTTGCTCATTACTCATAAATTATAAAAGACAGAAGGATGATATATTCTAAATTTAGTTTACGAAGGAGCCCACTGTTCAGATTCAAAGATGAAAAAAATCGCCCACGTATACATAAGGTTATGAGTGGTCAGATTTTCATTTTTTCACTGTTTTTAAATAAGAGAGAAAGATAAAAATTTCCATTCCTAACCATTCCTTTTTTCACAGAAAGAAGAGGGAACCTCTTATTGGCAACTCTCAAGAAAAGATGTAATTGCTACATTAACCACATCAGTCCAAAAAGGAGAGTTTTTAGTGCTTTTTTTTTTGGATGGAAGCAAAGGTAATAGAACAATAATATTCCCTGTCCCTCTCTCTTCGGCAGGTTATCAAGCGCAACTTAAACTAAGCTCACTTTATCTTATTATCAATCTATGATTTTCTTATCATCTGTTACGGTGGGTAATTCTATTATTTTTGAAAAACATTAAAAAGAGACAAGACCGGATCTATTCTCTCGAAAACTTCATCACAAACTTTTAATCTCTTGCTAAAACCGCTAACTTCTTTCGAATGACTCCCAACTTCAAATCCATTCAACGCTCGTCTCGATAAAACTACATTAACGTATTTTTGTACAGAAACGCCTTTAAATGAACATAAACAGTCTTTCGAGACATCTTTTAGTATATTAAAGGAGTTGAAAATTCGATAAGCCATTAGGGTACAGCCTTCCAGCGGGAATTCATCTGAGACAAGTGCTTTTTAGGCAAGGCTTGGGCCGTACCGCGAAGCTTCAAGGACAAATTTTCTTTCATGTAGTGAATTTTTTTGTACATATTCTATGTGGTTCCAAACATCAGTGGCGGTACTCCTTAAACCTTAAGTTGAGTTATATTGTTTGCTTTGCTTACGTGGTCATCAATGCAGGATATTCATTGCAATTCATTGTTATGTGTATCGGTCGTGTTTGGCTGCTGTTGTTACACTACAAATTGTTATTTTGTTTTATTACACAAACACTTCAATTTTTCATTTTTTTGGATTGACTGACTTCTATAGATAACAAGTAAGAAAATTATATTCGGTCGTGACCGAATCTTTTATACAAACCAAAAAAGTCAAAAAAAGTAACAGATCTAAATTTTCATATTCTGTAATATAAAGTGGGCGTGGCTGAATTTTTTTATTTTCAAAATAAAACTTTTCGCCGCATACGCATATAACCGTTGTAGCCGTGTCCTTTGAAAAGTTTAGGTCACTTCCAAATGTAGGCAATAGCTTCACTTTTTCTATCTCTGGCCTTGAAACTTTTAAAGTCTCAAAAAATTGAAGTTAAAATGTTAAGACGCAGTGCCAAATTGATCGCTTACTGCTTTTCAACTAAGTAAACAAATGTAAAAGATTTACGCTCATCATACAGTGTGGAATAATGAGTCAAGTATCCATGAAGTACTACTCCACTGATCTCTAGGGTGCGCCATTCCCCAAAGGTATCCAATCGGTGAAAAAGTGTTTGCCGTAATCATACTTTACATATATATACTATATACGTACAAATAAATAAATATATAAAATAAAGAAATGTAAACATCGCCAAATCGGGGCTTATGTAAAGTTTTCGTCCTCTTGTAGATCAAATACTTAGTGGCACAGCAATCCCGCAAATGGCAATTTTTATGTCCATTTTAAGAATACCTGGATACCATTATAGCCATCAAAATACGTCAGGTTGGCAAACAAGATGCGGGCGCTGCTTGATGTCCGTCGCAACAATAAACTTTGTGATAGGATATGGATTTTTCGAATAAAGCAGAATCAACAGAGACAACTACTATTTCTCTAGTCCAAAGGCTTCCAAAAAGATAAGTGTTATGGAGAAGAGTTGTATTGTGCTCCGAAAGATCCTTTCGAGTTCTCGAGTTGAAATATCTTGGTTATACTGCCCCCATACGAATACAAAATTATGTAAATGTGCCAAAAGTCTTCAAAATATTCGGAACTTTTGCCCATGACGATGTACGAAAATTTGAAAATACAAAAGCGTTTAAATTCAATTCGAGTTGTGAACTAACCACATATTCCATCAATCATAAACCTAATTCCGTAGCGAAGTTTTATATATGTTCTTTGACGTTTTACTACAATAGGTATGAAAAGTTGCTTGCGAAGCTTGCGTGTAATAAGCAAATGTTTTGCGTACTTGATTGATAAATAATTAGGCTTTGCTGATAGTTCCTGATCAAACATTCTCTCGTCCGAAATCACGATCACGAAATGTAAGCACATCAACAATAACATGATATGTATTCAGATCTTTAAAATTTTTTAAAATTACCTAATTTACAAAAATTGTATATATTTATATATATTTTTGTGAGTGTATAGTTTGTGTATGGTGAACATTATTATTTAGGGAGCATAATAAATAGACCAAATTTCATTGGGTCGAAATCTGTTGGTGTACTAAATGTAATAAAAATATCTCAAAAATTGCGACCGGCATGGTGAGCATAAGAACACAAGCCGGGCAGCTGCCCAGACAAAATTCATTCAGAAAAAGATTCAGAGAATGATTCAGCATCGATCGGTATAATAAAAGGTAGGTTTGTCTGAAATGCTTCTGGGCATTCGCACGAACTTTATATATCATATACTCATACATAAGCAAGAATATTTTTTTTAATTACTTAAAATTTCATTCAATTCAGTTTATTTACTTTAAAACATTATTCATTGAAACGAATGACCATCATTCGCGAAAAACTACCATTGAATATTTGCCATCAATTAAAGTAAAAGCAAAAAATGTAACGCACTATATACTGATGCAGGGAGTGGATCCCCGGGCAGTAGCACATATATATATATATACATATACTTATGGCAATAAGAGGGAGAACAAAGTATGTACATATAAGTGTAATAAAACTTAACTATTCATTCCCATATTAACTTTTGGTTTTGCACATTTGTATGATAATTTTTCTTTTTTGTTAGCTGCAGGATACACTGATTTAAAGCGGGGAATGGTTGGGTAAGGGTATCTAGACATTATTTGTTTGAAAACTATTCATTAAACTGATTTACACATATTTGTTGAATAACGGAAAATCATATTTGCATATAAAACCATTTCATTAAACAACTAATTGAAAACTGGCAAAATTCTTTTCCAAAATTGAACCTCGCTGCAGTTATTTTAATATTTATTTTCCATTTATGTGTTTAAGTACAGACAAGGAATCAGTCACCACTTGTTGCTATAGAAACTTCTATATTATTACTTGGAGGTTTTGCACAAATAAGGCAGAAAATGATTTGCTTTGAATAACAAAATAAATTTTGCGCAAATTAATTAATTTACAGAAATATTTATCGAGTGTATTGTTTACTATATATTTACTGTTTACTGTTGTGAAGTTAACAGTTCCTAGGCATAAAATTCACATCATCCATGAAAATATATCGAAATGTTTTCGATAAATCGGCTGACAATTTTATTCTAATCAAAAATATGCAAATGAATAAATATACCTCTGGTTACAATGGACGAAACAACATTCCCGATAACAAAACATTAGTAAGAAGAGAATTTCTAAAAAGGCTGCGCTGATATCTTGCATGGTCTTAGATATCTACCATCTGGAAATATTTTGGAAAGGATCACCAAGGATTAGTTTGAATTAAAACGTTTAAATAGTTGACATTCCTTTATATCGTAGCTGTCCGCCTTTTTAAACACATTATGGTATGAATAAAATTCAGATAATTTTCGTTGCTCACACCCCCTTGTCTTGTAAGCGATTGGCAACTATAACTGGCTGGATAACTGCAGAGTAAAGCTACACGTGACAGTGGTTTTATCAACGACCACTTGTCGGAGCAATCTGCGACCCTTGATGATTTGCCCAATTCCAGTGCAGAATACATTATTATTCCTAATTTATTAACGATTTTCGATTTTTAGCAACGGAATCTTGTAAAGTATTAATGGCGTTTCAAATAAGTTCATAAAATAACGCTCGCAATCGAGAGGAATGTTTGATTTTTTGTGTAAAAGGCAAATATCCTTGGTTCGTGTTATTGCGTGCTCATATTACGGACATCGACAAGCTGGAAAGCCGGAGTGACACCCGAAGCCAAAGAAATGTGCCGACATAACCTCGAAGAAAAGGGAAGTTGCTATAAAGGAATTTAGTTAGTAGGTGAACCGCTGAACACTTTTCTGTTTAAGTCAAGACTTCGGACAGTCAAGTTTAGTCAAGACTTTGACTAAGATTTCTTATGAATTAATGAGCTCAATCAACGTTCGTAGGAGAAGTTTAGGAAAGGATATATGACGAAGGCATAGGCTCAGTTATGGATGGGACAAACACAATCGGAAGTTCAGTTGGTAGCAAAACAAAAGAACTTTAGCTAAGAAACAATCGTAATACGAGAATCATTACAATCTTGTCACAGGCATAGCTCCTTTTGCTGTGCCACATGACAACAAGAATATTTAAAATGAAAAAAGATATGTACTTGAAATAAGGCATAAAAAAAAGAAACGTCCAATAAATCCTTTAATGAGTTCACACTATGTGAGTCCGTTTGTGCGGTCTGTTGTCTGTACTGTACGCCGTTCGTTGGTTCCTTCTTAGTCTATCAGTAACCATTCCGAGTCTCCCTTACATTCACTCGCGCGTACACCCACTCATACCCCCGCTTCAACGGCTGAGCGTACCGCTTAGCCACACATTTTTAGCCAAGCGCCTTTAATTTTAATTTTTATCCTTTTCGTCGTCTTAAGTAGTTACATTATTTATTTAATAAAAATTTTTTTTCATTATTGCCTAGACTTTTCTTTATCTAATTTGGTGGATAATTTCGTGTTTTCAACGATTTACACACTGATTATGGCTTTGAAAAAAAAAATATGTATTGAAATATTCTATTAGGAATTGTTTTATTCATACATGCGTTTATGCTCGGCTTGTAAATGAAAAACTCTTAAAAAAGTTACGGTGGATATCCAAAACTAAGTTCCTAAATTTAGCCTACTTTACTGTAAGCATAATCGCTTGGTTTAAGATGGCTTGCTTTAAAATTTATCATCTGGCGTGTATATTAGTGAAAATATTTATTTTGTAAATAGTAATATTAATGCACTTTTCGAGCGACGAAAAGGATATGGAACTGCACCAATTTACAAAGTTTCTCTTTTTCGTCCAATTAACTGTTTCTTCGCCACATGTCCACATAAAGAAGATTATTCAGAAGATCAATAAATAAGACCTAAGTATAACGCTTTTTCTATCCTATGATAAGTGAATTCATAATCGACAATGGGGTATAAGGCTTTTGGGAGTTAAAGAAATTAAATATGCCACACTGTGATGTCCACCTGTCGCGGAAATCCGTGCATCTTTTCTATTCCATGAAATCTTTATGACGAAATATTTTTTAAAAAAAAACATTTTAAAAATAAAATTTCCCGAAGAAAAATATTCTCTCTGGGACATTTTTAACCTTAGGTTAAAAGTTTAAAAAATTTATTAAAAGAATTAAAATAATATTCTTTAAAATACAACACAGCACATATATATACAAAAACTTTTTCTCATTCTTTAAACCGCCACTTACTTTCACGAATTTTCTGAACATACTTTTATCAAAAAAAGAAGAGAAAAGAACAAGTTTAAAAGAGAATATGTTATGAGAAATTGGCTAATTTTTTTCCTACGATGTTTAGCATATAAATGGTGATGATATCGTGTGTAATTTATGCGTACAAATTATTACATAGTTTTGCCGGAAATTACAAAAGAATCAAAAAAAAGGACTAGAAAGAGAAACAGACAAAAACACATAAAATAAATAAAAAAGAAAGGTATATATACATATACTCCTTGCAGAGCATCTTCGTTATTTCACCACTTTAAACTAATTATTTAATTATGCCTTCGCATTTCGCTGCTGACATGGCGTTTAGCTTATCTATTCTTTTATCCTTAAGTTTTAAAAAGAGTCGATAGAATTAGTCGTTAAAATTGTGTGGTATCTGTGGGAAAAATTCTCCCGTTAGTAAAAATCAAGCTATCGCCTAAAAATTTGCAAGAGAATTTGAAAGTGATATAAACTTTTCAAAGGGCACGCCTACAACGCCCACGCGCCTATGCGACAAAAACTTTTATTTGGAAAATAGAAAAAACCAGCCGCTCCCACTTCACTTTAGTTTTTTAACTTTTTTTGTTATTTTTTAGGATAAGAGTGATGGGTACAAACGATTCGGCCACGATCGATTATAATTTTCTCGATTTTTTTCATTTTATTTTTTGGTGGTTTTATGTACGCGCAGTTGCTTTACGTTCGTTTTGGAAGAACATTAGTAACACCTGACCAGAGTGTGAGTTGTAACTTTCAACTCCTCATCGAAACAAATGTTTACAATAAAAAAAGATGCGAATAAAACACAGACGGAGATTTAATCGATATATGATGATGGCATATGAATATATGATGACGGTACAAACATAACAATGTAAATAAATGTTATGTCACTGTAGCCGTGTTCATCGGGCTGCGAAATCAAGCATAGCGCTCATCCTTTAGCATTAAAATTATTGCTTGAAAAGTTTTAATGGTGAAATAGTTGCAACGACTATAGAATGATGCTCGAGCCTTCAACCACCCACACTTTTCAAACCCATAAAAACTGTTATCCTTACTATTATTATTAAAAGTTTTCGCATAACAATGTATAAAAACCACGTATTTGCTGCATTGTGCACATGTAATCACACACATGAGCCTATGCGTGCTCATTGGATATTGCTACGTATTTGTTTAATTTCAAATTATTTCAACATCATTACGCCATTTATATTCATACCGCCTGCGGTAAGAACGTAAACACTTCAATATAAATACATATATATACATCACATATGTGCGCATATAACTATATCTATGTACATGTAGATATAGGTACTACACATTTTGAAACAAGATATTTTCATTCTTTCATAGGTATGTAAGCTGAAGTATATATATATATATTTAGGCGTGTCGTGTCACATGTATACATATGCATATGTTTATATAGCGCTTTAATTCAGCTATAGTATTATTAAACACATTGTCAGTAAACGAGACGGTCGGAAGAGAACAAAGCGGCGTAAGGATTTCCTTTATAAGATGATCCCAACAGACTTGTGTTCTTCTTTAATGGTTGAGAAATTATTCTCTAACGATAATATTGAGACTGTAAACATTAAAAGCTTATCATAAGTAAAGTAAAAGCTTAACCAGTTAAGAGCATTCGATGTATACACATTTTGCGGCATTTAGTGTAAAGAAAAAGTTGCCATCCAGTATAAAAGCTCAAAGCTTCAAAAAGCTACAACACAAATTTCATTTAGTTGAGTGTTTTCTTTACAACAATAAGATAGCGTTGATCCACTAAGCTACAGCGGTAAGTCCTACGCGCCATTTCAGAGGACATTTGTGCAACTTTATATGGGTTACACTATCAAAAACAGAGCATCTTCGAAGTTATTCCATCAGCTCAAAAAATAGAATACGTAAGGAATCATGTCACTGGTGCTCACTTGGTGTGACGCGTCACTTTTCTGACACGTTAGTCTTGTTACTTCAATATGTTAAAAAAAAAGTTGATAAGCAGTGTAAATTTTTTCTTTTCATCCTACGTTAAAGTGCATTGAAATTAAACTTTATTCAATAATTTATTTAAAGAAGTATTGGGTCGATTTATTACATTAAGGCTTTCCCATATTTGTTAAATTTACATGAATCGTTTTAAATGTTTTGTATTATGAAAGACTGTCACGATTCGACTTTTTAGCTTAGACTTTATGTTTTTATACCTATCTTCGAAGGGGGAGTATATTCAGAGACCCCGCAATGTATTTTTATTTATTTACTTACACATGCAACTCAACTAAAACAAATGAACAGCCGAATTCAATTGACTCTTAAGTGTAAATCTTACACTAATGATTATTACAAGCTGGTATAAAGTATACAAGGAGATGTGAAGAAAAGAAAAAACAAAAAATAATTCACAAACAATTAAATCACAATTAATGTATAAATAAATAAAAAGAAAAAAGAAAGGAAATACGCAGAGACATAATTGATAATTGAAAACATAACTGATAGTTTATGAGCGATTATTTAAATGTTCAGCCCAGTCAACATCGGAATAGGTTGTTATACACACTCACAATTACTTTGTATATTAAATTCTTGCTAATCGTATTTGCAAAGTATCTCATTGTATTCTTCACGGCTTGCCAATAAGCTCTTATAGGATATTATTCAAACGATTGAGGAAACTGACACTATAGCAAACGCCGGGTCCTGAGATTTAGTTGGAAACCAATTAGCATCCCATTGTTTGCATATACGGACCAAAGCCATAAGTTCGCTTTGGTACCATCGATAGCAGCGTGAACCGTATCGAACACGACAGTAGCAATTCCTATTGATGCAGCCGTAGTAGGGTGAACACCTTTATTTGTCGAATTGGTGAAGAGACCGCTCACGTAAACTAAAACGTTAAGCTACAAGATTATGTGTTTTAATGACGATTTAGCAAACCGCAAATGTAAGAATTTTCCGACCATAGTTTACTTTATTTTATACATAAAATCGGTGTTTAGAGTCGTAGAGTTTAGATAGCAACCCCAAACCCGTACTGTACTGCATTGAATTGCAAGAAATAAGTTTATTAAAAGGCTTAAGATTTTAATCTTTGTAAAGTGAAGCATATCAACCGTATGATTGTCTTCTAATCGGAGAGACAGAGTTGCAAATAAAGAGGTAAGCTATTCCAATGAAACCTTTAAATGTAACGAACTTGCATGTGGCAGATGCAAAGGTGCAAGCAATTTTTGGAAAGCACTCCCCAAAAATTTGTAGTCTTTACATTACGTATATTATGTTCAGTTTTTCATTTTCACTTCCATAACATGTGGTTGTACTTAATAATTTTTGTTAAGAACGCAACTTTGCTTTGTAGAAACTGTTAAGTTCGCTCGCCGAAAACAGTTTGATGTTGAGGGGATTTTGGCAAGGCCTTCGAATCATTTCCTTGCTTTTTTCTAACAAACGACGGAAATGAAGAAAGAAAGAAAAGGACACCGACCGAGAAGGACAAGGAGTTTGATACATATTTACGGGTTTTATGCAGGAAAATTTTATAAAAATTCTTTAAATAACTAAAAAAAAAAAAGTTGTTTAAAAATTAAAATCTAAAGATTTTGTATACTATATAAGTGAAAGAAGTAAGAACAAAAAAAATTAAACGAAAGAAAAGCAGCTATGAACAAGATTATATATGGACCGGAGGACTAGAAAAAAAAAGGAGGCGTGGTGTCAAATAAAGTTTTAAAGTTTGTAAGCTCCAAGTAATTTTAAAGTGTAAGGTTTCCGTCGGTAAAATCGTAATGACGGCGTACGGTTATGGAGAACCTCTATTCATAGTTCTTTCTCTCTCTAAATAACGTTATTATGCAAGAGAGAATTATGAAAAGAGGCAAAAGTCCAAAGTCCGTCTGTGTGTCTTCAGAATATTTTTTCTTTTGATGCTTTGATCTTGCTGTTAGTTTTTTGAGGAGAGTCGTTCGTTGTCGTTAGAATAGTACGCACTTAAGTTTGTGGATCCAAAAAGCATTTCGTTTTTTTTCAAGTTGTTTAATATGTCTTAATATTAATTAAAATAAAATGAAATAAAAAGGAAGCTGAAAAGATATATTAGTTAACAAGAAAAAAAAAACAAAAACGAAGTTTGAACGCAAACGTTCAAGGAAAAGCAAGAATAAACGGTAAAATTAGTATGAACTGTTTGATGAAATGGGATTAATTCTGCTTTGAACTTCAACAATTTGGAAAGGAATATTTTCATCAAAAAATAAAGTTAAATACAAGAGTTGTTAGTACTCATGAAGAAGCAACAAAAAACAAACAGAGCTTTTATCAAACGGTAACAAAAAAGGAATAATAAAAACTCAAACGCAAAATAGTGATTAGATTAGAAAATTGAAGTGATTTCAATTAGTTTGCTTAGTTTAGCTAAGCAAAATATGTAAATGAAAGAAAAAACAAATGGATAAATAAAGAAATAACTAAAAATCGTATCGAAACGAATTAAATGTTAAACTAACCTTTGCTTATGTACAACGATAGGTTTTAAAGGAAGAAAAGGAAAAGGAGAGAGAAATCGGAATTGAATTTTTATACTCAAGTGTTTACAACGTCCCCGATCGCGATGATCAGGACGATGATAGAGATGACGGCGATTACGATGAAGGTAATAATCAGGTACTGGAAAAGCAACAGGGGCTGGAGAAGACAAAAATTGAAAATTCAAAAGACGAAAAGATTCCAATTGTAATCAACGCTACAAAACGTGATATGACAGCATGACATTCTAGAACATGACTCGGATCTTATGTTTCTAATAAGATGGTTGCGGTATTTGTGTAAAGTTGGCGATCAAAGAAAACAAAAAGTAAGACAAAGATTACAAAACGTTATGTGTACTTCAATTTATATTTACGATTGTATATAAAAGCCTTAAAAAGTGGAAAAGTCAAAATTATTATTGAAAATTTGCATAAATTTGTATTATATTTTCTTTAACTTGAATCCACATAAAAAAAGAAAGAAAATAAAAAGGAATGATGCTTAGCTAAGCA
>JMRQ01005374.1:0-48986 GCA_000688715.1 Glossina pallidipes
AAAAACTAGTTTTTTGTAAAAATTGTAAATGCGATTTTATTATGCTAATGGCACTCTGGGTAAACTATACTTAGTTTTATTTTTATGTTGATGATGTTGCATGTATTTACAAATATACATAACTGCGCCTTTGTTGTATGTTTGTTGTTATAATACAAAATTTTAAACCTTAGTAATCACATGTGCATATATATATACATATATATATATATATGTGTGTTTAAATCAGCCTACTATACGTTTTCCGGCTTTTTTCCATAACATGTGTTACTTTCATTAAACTTGTAATTTTCATAAGAAGGGACGGGTTGTTCAAAGAGAGTCATATGTCTATTCAAAATTACTTTTAAATGTTTAACTGCTATTACGGAAATTCGTATCAAAATTTCAAGTCATCGAGTAGTGAATCTTGAAGAATCTTTCTCTACATTAAAAATTCCATTTGACGACCCTTTGTGTAGAAATTGCAATTTAAACCCTTCGAAGGTGAAGAAGGTGGCCTACGTAGTTTCTATATCCAGTTTTTTCCAGCTTAGTCACAAATTGGACCCATGGCGATTTCTTTATCCCTGCGAACTTTTAAAAACATCAGATCGACAGTTTCCCATCATTCGCCTTGGGATAGTTATTTTCTTTTTGTGAGGAATTTTGTTTTTTTGTGATTATATATAGAGAATTAATCAGATCAGTATCAGTGCAGATATATTATAAGATCCTGAGAACCAGGTTAAGAGTGAATCGTAAATATTTCTAATTTTGTTCACCACCTTGACTGCCACGCAAGTTTTCAAGAAAAGCTCCGCCAGGTCACGCGCGTTGCCGCACTGTGCTGTACTAGAATGTGTCAGCGTTGGCTGACGTTCAGCGTCAGTCATCGGCCCTGTGTGAAATGGGTGAAATACATACATGAACAGATGATAGATTTAATGAGTGCTAGCTTGTCTCATGGCCTTATTTTCTAATGCACGATAAACTTCTGGAAATGTTTGGCTAATGCTTGGGGTCTTTGTATGGAAAACACTGCAGTCCTTGGAAATGATTGGTTATATTGGCTTAATACACGAAAACACCCATGGAATGCCTTTTGTCTTTCCAGCCATTACGAACAGTTTATTACGAACTGGATCGAAAATGCTATTATCACTAGATGGGTTAGGTATGCCCAGCACAACTGTCGGATTCGATTCAAATGAAGAATTTCGCCTATTACAGATGGCCAAAAAGCTGTAGAGCAAGTCACTAATACATTTGTGGGAATAGATCGACTGACTTTTGATCACAATATAACCCTCAAATGTATATTTTGTTGTTGTATTGTGCTTTAGGTGAGATACCGCCAGATGTAGAATTAAAAAATATTTTTTTTGTTTTGGACTCGTGCTAGAACAAAAAATTTGTCTAAAAAAACTTTATTTGCTCCCATTGGCAAACCGTGTTATTTCAAAATCGTGCAAAGAAAACCGTGCAAAATAAGATTTGGGTATAATGTAATGTATTGTGACGTGAAAATGTCTTTAGTAAGTACGTTTTTGTAAGACACCTTTTGAAATTAAGTTCGTACCACTGAATTGCAAAATCGTTACGACAGCGGCAAAAAATGGTTTGCCATGTAACACATGGGTATTTTCACGTACATTCGATTCATGTAGATTCTGTCAAAGGACTAGTGAAACATGCCATTATATGTTATTTGAATGCGAGGCCAGACGCTAAATATTTGGCGAACATGCCAAACTCTCAGATATAACATAGTGCTCCTGGTCCCGATGTGGATTGCCCCCACAATAATAGTAATAATAACTTTTAGGTTTTTAGGTATGCAAGCACTGTTCACTTAATCCAAGCAATGTTTCGCTTATTTTTAAAATATCTCTATCTCTCTTGCGTAATTAGTTTGCTTTGAACAGTTTTTTGATTGATTTGATTTATAGGGATGTAAATGCCAAATTTTTATTATATCTTGGAGTATGGAGTGAAACATTTATCGAATTTCTAATTTGATATGAAATTCTTTTGGAAGCCAAAGGCAATGTAAATTTACATATTCCATAAAGCAGAAATTTTTTTTCTTCATATACTTATACATATCATGGATCATAAGCTTTCTCGATTTAAAAAAAAAAAAAAAAAAAAAAAAAATTCTATTTAATGCTAATTGATCCCAAAAGGTTTCTTACCACAATTTACCCTCAACTGTCTGTTGTGTATCTGCCGCAATAAGAGGTAATAAACGTAAGTAAAGCGGAGATATTTAGAGGAAGTTCATGTTATTCTACTTCTCTCCGCATAGACATATAAGTGTATATATGCATATATATGTATAGATAAAAAAAGTTCCTTCTTTTAATATATGCAAATGATGCTTATGTACAAACGATTTACTGAGATGCTTCAAAAATTGACAGAAGCCAAACGTTGATTTATGCTGATTTTCTTGGAAAATTTATGAGCGGTAACTACGGCGGCTGGTTTTTTTCTTAGGTCTTCCTTTTTTCTTCTTCTCCTTCTTCTTCTTCTTCTCTTTTTTCATTTTTTTATATCTATACATAGATATATACATATATATATATATATATATATATATATGTATATTTTTCTGTTTTACTGCTACTTGTGTCTCCCCCTTTTATACTCAAAGAATGTTATATTGTTGCTATACATATGTATAAAATTTTTTCAAATGAATTTCATATTTGAATAAAAAGAAATGTCAGCAACATTAGTTGCAGTCGTCGCTGATGGTAGAATGAAGCAGACTGAAGGAAAAGAAGGACTGCTTTCTACTTTGTTCAAAATGCAAGAGAAAAAAAAATCGCTAGCAAATAAAAAAAAATTCAACTGTGGTTTTTGTGCGCGATATATTTTGATAAGTGTGTGTGTGCGGGTGTGTGTGCATGAATATTTTTTGTGAACATCGACAAGAACAACAACTGCACTAAGAATAGAAAAAAAAAATGTTTGCTTTTTTCTCTTTTTTGTTATTGCAATGTTTTCGTTTTCGTTTTCGTTTCATTTCAATTCCTTTGGCAATAGATTCTTGCCACAATGCAATTTGTCTTCGGCATTTACTAACAATTTTTCTTTTCTTTTTTTTTTTTTGTGGATATTTGGGTGCATGTCTGTAAATGATTTCTATTTGCACACATACAAACACAATCGACCTGCGGATAATGCTGAAAATAGAAAATTCAAAAAGAAAAAAAAAATGCCGTAAAATTCTATTTTGACTACTTTCTTTATACGCGGTACGCACAAGCAGTACAATAGTTTGCGTTTTTTGTTCCCTTTTCTATAGACTTAACTTAAGTCTGGAGTCAAAGCTAACCAAAATGATATTCGAGAGAGAGAGAGAGAGTGAGAGCAAGAAGAAAAAAGTTTTTGTTTTTTAATCCAAAAGTATTGAAATCGTAAACTGGGAAACAAACGATATTTGTATATATATATATAGATATGTTTGTTGCCTTTGGCTTGCATGACTTCTGTGTATCAATTCTTTTGTATTTATGAATATAAAAAAAGCGTTTGTTATCAGGGACATATATGCGATTATTTGAATATCTCTTTCAATATTATTTCTCTTTGCAAACTTGATGGCTTTAAATGAAGCTTGGATGCCCATCGCACTTAAAGTAAGCTTCGATGATAAGTCGAGCCTTTTTTGTTCACAATAACTTGTTTCATGTTGGGCCAGAAGGCCTCAAGCACTTTTTTTTGTTTTATTTTCGAAAATATTTTGACTTTTTATGTTGTTTTTGAAATACACTTTTGCTCGCACTAACTAACTAACTAACTAACTACGCTTGCTTTTAATTATCATTGGCAAATGTTGTTAACTCCAACAACGCCTGAATGTCTAAATTTATTGCCGAGGGGATTAGATTCTTGATTGTCCAATCGGTGATCGGGTGATCCGAATCTTACTGTGATAGAACATATATACTATAAATACCTGCATACATATATTTACTTATATTGTGTACTGTTTGTGCGGTTTGCTTCTGAGTGCCATTCTTCGCTACAAAGTCTAAGTAGTGTAAGCCTTAAGTTTACTTTTTAGTTACAATATTATAAGAAAAATGGAACTGATTACTTCGCACCTTGCTGTGGTTTTGATCGATGGTCTTCTCTTTACTGATGTGACTTAAGTCTTCACTCTCAAGGGTTTTGCTTAATTCGGCTGAATAAGTAAATAAATAAATGCTGATCTAAATATCGGTCTTCTTCTTCTTCTTCTTCTTCGAGTCCTCGATCACACTGTTAATGCTAAAAGCCGATAATCAGTTCAGCCGAAGTGCTGGTACAAAGGGCATAATAGCAAAGTTCTGCAGTTCATCTAGTAATGAACCCATGCCCAGCTTTAGAAAATTCTTAAGCCAAATTTGATTTACTCCGCGCAACAAGAAAGTAAAAGAGGAAAGCAGAAAATCAAGCCAGTTTACGCCGTTTAGCAGGACGATGGTATTATACTTCACACCACTGTACGGTATATGGTGTACTAAGTCTATGCGGATGTATACAACAACAACGGAATTAATTGGGGTTCGGCTGTTTAATGTCTGCTCTTGATGTACAATTTTGTAGATTTTTACAATGGGGTGCGTGTATTCGCCGAAAGACTGATGTGGGAATTGATGTAAGAAATTTCGATCCGACCCGATCAACCCTAACACAAATTTCAGTACAGCATGACATCTTAATCCAAGGTTTAAGCTTAATGTGAATTTTTACATTTAAAAAAAAAAAAAAAAAAAAAACAATTTCTTATACAAATCCATAGTTAACTTCTACTTGCATGCTTTTGCTGCTTGCTTGCATCAATTATGTATGCATTAGAGAGGCACAAAGATTCTATAAAATTTAACTGGGTTTTTTCCCCTTCTTCCCCGATAGTTATTTTGTTATAATGTTTGCACTACCCACAAAGGAAACTTCAGAGACCCTATAAATTGATCAGGAAGAAATTGTGAATTGATTAACCTATATCTGTCCGTCTGTGTGCCAGTGTGATGCGTGTTGTTTCTTGCAAATATGAAGATATCGACTTTAAATTTGGTAGAAATATTGGAAGTTTTTGCATGCAGTAAACTGAACCTAACTTTGTTTTTTAAAATTTCCTTTTTTTTTGCTTTTTAATCATAAGGTACGCAAGACAGATTAATTAAAAATTATTGGTAGATATAGTGGATTAATTTTTCTTAACAATACCTTTTAGGGAAGTAAAAGGTGAAAGATAAGTTTTACACTATGAGGCATGGGGCGTTAAAGATTTTATGGGGTTGTGAGTATGCGAGATTCAGCTCCCAATTTTTCTTACTTGCTTAATATTCAAGCAATTTTCTCGCTTATAGACTTTTAAGATTGCTGTGACACACTAGGACAATATGAATATTTGCAGTCACTACCTGATTAAAATAATAAAAAAAGAAGAAGTGAAGAAAAGAACAAGAAAAATATTATTATTATTATTATTATTATTATTATTATAATTTTAGACTAATGAGGTAAATTCTTAGACTAAACAAAAAAGACATTGAGCACTAGCAACACAGGCTATCGGCTCTAATTTATAAAATTACATTAGATATTGAGCCTAGTAGTTTTAATAAAGTAATATATTGAATTAATATTCTGAAAGAAAAATAAAAAAGAACTAAACACCTAAAACCGAAAACTATTTCAGCTAAAGGAAACCAAAAGTATTTACCAGTACAACGAGAAAATCTGCCAGAGAAATAGAAATAAACCATAAATGAAACTTAATCTTTGCCTCTTAAAACATAGTAAGAGTATCTTCTTAAATGAAATCTTGGATTACCACAAAACCACAAAACAAATGCCAGCATATTGTTATGGTATCTATACATATATATATATAGTAGAAGTGTGTTGTTGCTCATCATATTGAAAAACATAAGAAAGCTTTATATGCCAACAGTTTCGTTCTGCTGTATATTTTTTATATGCTTTTTTTTTTTTTATATTTCTTTCTTCTTCGTATCCGTATCCGCATACCAGTTACCAGTTACTATGTTGTACGTGCGGCTTGAAGAGTAAATTTGATTTAGTTATAAAACCACAACATCCATCCACATTTAATGCAATAAAATAATGCACAATAATCTAATAAGGATGAAAAACAGTAGGTAGATAGGTAGGTAGATAGGTAGCTAGCTAGCTATTCTACTTATTTTGCCAGAGTTTTTCTAAATGCTTGTTTTTTGGATTGCTTTGCTTTTATTTATAATAAATTGAGTTAAAATGTATGATATGATATCAAAACAATAACACAATAATAATAGCAAATATTTAGTTTAGTCTGACGATTTGTCTGTTTCTTCTTTGTAAGTATATATATGTGTGTGTATGCTGGTTTGTCTGTTTGTGTTTGTAAATTCTTAGTAGAAAAACTTATCTTTTGCAGTTTATATTATTGAAATACAGTTGTTAACTGAAAGTGGTATTATGATGTGTTTGTTTATGTCTGTATTAAATTTTATAAAAATTCTTATATACATATATATATATATATATATATATATATATGTATATGTATATGTATGTTCAAGTTTACAAACATAGATTTCTCGAAGCTTTTCTGGTGTTTTTCTTTTCTTTCTTGCATTATTCTTCACCAAGAATTGTAGGTAAAGCGTGATAAGAATGCAACAAAGAAATAAAAATTTTATGCAAATGAATATTAGAAACGATTTTCTTAACATATATATATATATATATAGAATAATAAAAGTATTTAAAACAATTTTTATATGAAAAGGATATAAGAAAAATTAAAAAAAAAAAAAAGAAAAACTTAGGAAGTAAGAAAATTGCTCTGAATTTTACATACCTATCTTTTATTAATATTTTTATTTATTTATTTATTTATTTCTATTTATATAAGACTCAGTTAACAATTTCCATTAGTCGGACACTAAGACTGAAAATATAAAGCTTACTGTGCTTTAAACACTTTCAACTAAACTAAGATAGAAAAGAGACAAGAGAGAAAAAACACCTAAGAAATTCATATTTGGCTGGGAGCGACTCTTTTACACCCATATTTGTTTCTCAAATAACATTTTTGCTCAGTTAGTTTAGAATCATCCATAGAATAGACAAATTTGCGTTGTTATCGATTGTGAGTGATCAGCAAGACCTCAATTTTCTTGCTTTCGAAAACAAAGCTGTTATAAATTTATGTTCTACTGTGGGCGAGGTCTTTGACCGATTTCGCTTATTATCGATATCAAGCTGCGCGCAAAAACTACAAAATTTAAATGCCGATAACTTTATTTTTGGGAACGCGAGAATGTTGACCAACGACATTACAAAGGTGAATAAATGGATAGATGGGCAAAAAGACAGACGGACAGGCAGATAGACTGATAGGCAGACAGACGGTTGGGCAGACAGGCGGATAGGCAGGTCAGACGGATAGGCAGACAGACGGATAGGCAGATATAGAGACACACGGGCAAAGGAAGAAATTGTCAGAAGCACAAATAAGGAACGGAGAGATATGTTTAGATCGTTTTAGATTTTACATATATATATATATATATATATATACATACATATATATATACGTACATATGAATTTACATAAATTTATATATCAAAATATATACCTACACATATTAATACACTTTATGGCATTTCTTACTCTTCTCCGTCGGTCTGACAAGAATTTTGACAAAAGGTGTAGTTTTGCGGTCGCGTTATTTTTCACATATTGTCAAATAAATTTGTTACCAATGCGGGACGACACTTTGAAAAATCTCCTTTTATCTTTCTTTCAAAATACTTTGAACTTTCCATTGATCAAGACAACTTCCAAATTTAGTTGCGCATGATGAGTACACGAACCGACATTGAAATTATGTTACCACAGAGGCAATTAAGAAAAATAGGGAAACCATTCAATGAATATTTAAATATGTTATACAAATAGTAACATAAGAAAAACTTGTCCTATTTTGCTTTTTGAGCAAATTAATGCAATACCGGAATGGTTCGTCACTTGAAAGTTCCATAGGGATTACCATCCGTGTACTTTTGCGATAATTGAAGTGTCTTTGCGATCTCTCATAGGCTGCACTATGTTGTCAACGTCTAGATTTTTATATATGTTGCTCGCGTAACAAAAATTCGTCAAGAATTCGCAATGGGGATGTAAATAACAGCCCTGCAAGACTAATTTTTCAGTCTTGACTTCAGCGATTGAATGCTTCACTTGCCAAACCAATTAACTGCAAAAAATCAGAAATAAAGAAATTTGATAAAATAGTTTGCTATAGTGATGTAGTATAGTTCGATCGGTAAACACCTACTCGGCCGTATAGGCTGTACTCGTTCATTAGCCCACCATTCTTTTATCATTGCGATCATCATAATGTGTATGTGTGTGTATAGGGGCTATTCCCTGAGAGACTATTAATAAAAAAAAAAAAGCAAGACAAATATGTAAAAACAAAAAATGAAAAAGACCCTGATAGTAGTGCGCATTAAAAAATATAGGCCGCGATTTCTCAGCTCTTGCTATTTATATATATCTTGGGCTTCTTTCATTTTTTTTTTTTTTAGAAATCAATATAAACAAAGAAATACATACAAATATTCTTTAAGAAGCATGCGAAAAATTTGCGTCTCCGATATATTATGAATCCACTGTCTGCCATCTGTATCGAAGAGTAAACGGTTTCCTTCATTTTGACACGGACGTGTACCTGCTAAGACATAAGTGTGCTTTCTTTATGCATTCCCTTCCTAAGATGCGATTTTTAACTTCTTTGATAAAAAAGAATGAACGAGAGAGAAGATTGATAAACCAGGATCCCACGATTGACTTGATGGCACGAAATCTTGTAAAAACAAAGTATTTTACCTTAAAAATTTAAAATTTTTATACCACTTACAACAACAACATCAATCCATGTGTTCGGGATCGCGAGTTCAAAGCTCAAGTGTGGTAAAGTTTATCTCGGTCCTAGCTGCAGTGATTGCTCAGTGGGTGAAGCGCTGACATCTGCCGATTGGACACACATCCAAAAGGTATACGGCCACCACGCCCATATCGCGAGGTCATGTCTGAAGTGCGGCAGAGTTGCTCAACGGAGCAAAGCCCTGGCACTTACCAATTGGATACACATCCAAGAGGCTACGGCCACCACGCCTATATCTCTTTTTTCTAAAATAACCGGTTATATAAAAAAAAAGAAGAAAAAGAAAAACAAAAAAAATCCGTAGGTGTTGTGCCTTTACCGGCTAAGCACTTACTATGTTACGATCACGGATAGTGTCAACGCGCAGCACTAAAATTTCAACCTGCGAATACGGGCTCGATAGTCGGCTATGCGGCAACATAAAGGAGATCCAACGCAGCGCATATATACTTAAGATTAGTGTAAAAATTAATATCGTCTGTCCAACTAGCAATCCTTGCTTTCGTCTCTAATCCTAAGTAGGATGCCGTGAGATGATAAAAACATAAACCGCGTTCCCTTATTTTAGTCGCTCTTATTACGAAATCTATAGCATAATTGAGTGAATGTTCGAAGAAAACTGAAAATCTTAATATGAATATATATAGGACTTCCATCAATTACATGGTTAGAGTCATAGAAAAGGGCAGAGCGCAAATGATCTGTGAGACCCGTAGGTAACTGAAAAACTTAATAATTTTTTTTTTTTACACAATTACAGAAAATACTTAATATCTTCTTAGGTTTGTTTTCAGGCGAATAAAACTTTCCTTCATTTTTTTCTCTGCATTCTTTTTGCATTTTCCAAAACTTTTAAGGATTTCTAAGCTTTTTAAACTAATTTATAAAAGTAACAAAACCGCATTTCAAAATACTTTTTAATTGAAGCAACAAAACATTAAGTTTTATGTACATAACTTTGTTGCAGTATGTGTATGTGTATGTGTATGTGTGAATAGTGACTACACGTAAGCAAATTGTTTATACATAGGCTTAAAATGTTGATGTTTGTTTGTCTGTTTATTTGTTTGTTTGTTTGTTAGTATATTTCGTACATTCGTATTTACTTAAGGTGATAACATAAAATTTTGCAACACAAAAATGATTTACATACACACAGGCGTACGCAAGAAAACTAAATAATGAAAAAAAAAGAAAAAAAAAGAATTATTCACATAGAAGATGTATGATAAAAACGTAACCGAACAGAATGTAATCGACATATGTGTGTTGCAGGTATGTGTGTAGGTAGGTAGTAGGTGCGTGCTTATGAAAGTCTACTCTCTGAGATATTGTTGTATGTATGTGTATATTTATAATTATTTCAATTTACTACACTTGCTTCTATTTTGTTTATTGTCTTTTTTGCTTCTCTATTATTCCCACATGTTGTAACAAACACGTAAGTAAACGAGGGATGACCTCAAAATTTGACGATATTATATTCTGCATATATTTTGTCTGTACGTCTGAACATCAATCGTACAATTTTACTTCTTTTGACTGTTGACACTGTAATGCTGTAATGTGATATTTTAGAAAAATCTGTCCTTCAGTCCTTCAAGCTAAACTCGTCGTAGATAGATATTGCAGAAAATCTATTCCAAATCGTGTCATGAATCTAAACACATCTATGAAATAAAGCTTTCAACAAAAGTGTGAGAAAGGAACACTAAAAGCTTGCGGTTCCTGTTTGAGTAAAAACGATCATCCAACACTTAGATAGATGGATAGATTAGATAGACACTAGATCAAGGAGAGAACATAAAACATCAGTCAATAAGTTCGTAGGTAGACATGTGGCCACTATTAATAAATCTATATGATTTTAAGATCAATCTTCAATGAAATCCCCCCAAAATTTCGTGACATTGTCGCTGTTTTACACACGCAACTTTTGTTTGTGTAAAGCGATGGAAAAAATCTAAAGTTCGTGCGTAGTGTCACTAAAACAAATGTCATTCGTAAACTGTTGGGTGGAATGTCGTGAAATTTCGATACGATCTGCTTGAAGGTCATTCTACGAAAGTATTAAGTAATGTGTTATCTTTCAAACGGGCTCAGCACATTGTGACTCGCTTCGCAGAACTTTTCAGCTGCAAGGATTCTCAAATGTAATCGAAGAAGTACATAAGCTATGAATCCATGTAAGTTCTTGGCATTTCTGTGCCGTTTGTATTGGTGGAAAGCTTAAGAAACCTTAAGGCTTGCCTTGCATTTCAGTTGTTCTACTAAACTGTCTACATTCAGCCGTAAGACTTACCTCACATTTTAACCTTTCTACTAAACTTACCGCGATCGGCCATTTTGTTGTAATAACTTTCTTTAAAACATTTGCTTTTCATAATGGGGCCTCAGTAAAGTCATTCGATAAGCCAAAGCATTGGTGTTGGATGCAAAACCATTTACTGCTTTTATTAAAAACAGTTATTTTGGTGAAAATTTGCTTGATATCTGCGATCGCCTTATGGTTTATCTTATGTAGAGATCACTAGAACGGATTGGGGTTGACGGGTCCCCTTATTGAACGAGTAGTGAGATAGCGCATGGGTTTTGCTTGACATATTTGTAGCATCAATCTAAAAAGGGATAGTATTGTTGTTGTATTTTGTTCGGTGAGCTGGCTCCATAACAAGAACCTGAAAACCACCCTTAATATGCAAATTTTTCTCCTTGCAATGTACCTCGATTTATGTTCACATTACCCAGAAAATTTGGAAAGTTTTCGCCTCGCATTACGTCCACATGATCAGCAATCGTTTTCGTTACCATTTTCATTACTTTTCAGGTGTTATCGTTCTCATGAATAGCGGATGTACATAGCGGACATGGCCTGGTAAATTTTAGCCGTTTTAGGGTCGCCTTCGAATGTAGCATGCTTGCCCCTCCCACTTTTTTCTTTGAGCACAAAAAGGGATAGGATATACCTAGATATCCGTCCGTCCTTTGCGCCTATGCCTTTTACAAGTTTTCCAAGATTCCTCGACTATGTTATTAAGTACTGGGTGATAATAAAATAATAAAAAGTTAAGCATCAAAATCGAGTTCAGGAAAAGATTAGTGTAGCTATCTACGTAGAAGAAAACTTCAAAACTCTTGACATTTTTTTTTGAAATTTAACAAATCCGTGAATTTTTGTAACCAATCCTCATAAGATGAGACAAAGCAAAAATGTGGATATGCATATTTTACAGCTAAGTCTTGGATTTTTGTACTTTTTTTTGTTTTTTCATTTTTATGCCACATTTTACAAATTTTTACATACATGCACACATTACTTAATGTCATTCTAACTTTAAGACTTTACTTTGTCAGTTTCTGGATTATTTCAACTTTCTGCTTTATTCTGCTTTAAGTCTTGGTCTTAGTTTGGTTTTCCTCTTTCTTTTCTTTTTTTTTTTTTTTTTTTTTTTTATTTTCTTACTTGTACAATATTTTTATATTTTTTTTTTACAAGTATTTCTCTTTAATTGTGTAAACGTGTGAACAGTGTTTATATGTATGTACTGTACGGCAGCATATATATATACGGATTTGTGTGTAAACGTACATAAGTGTTTATTTATTTTTAATATTTTCTAAGCTGCATTGCTGCAGCTAAGATATTTGTTAGATCAAATGTTTGCTTTATATATATACATATATATATATATATATATATATATATATATATACATGTAATACTTTCGTTTCGTTTCGTTTCCTTAACTTTTCCAAGAGCGACAAACTTGTTGTGAAGTGTTAAAGTTTGACTTGGGGGCAGTGCATGACATACCCATATATGTACGTATATGTCAGGGAACTAAGATAATATTAAAATGCATTTCATAAGTCTTGCAATTTCTTCTTCTTTACAAGTTAATTATTTGATAATTAAAGCAAAGTTTTTCTCATTTAGTAGAGAAATAATGTACGAGTTGAGTTTAAACGTTCAAGTACTTTTTACTGGAAAAGGGATTTTATAATGAAATTATTTTATATAGGAATTTTTTTTTTTTTTTTTTTTTCATATAGAATTTACCGGCAACAAAGAAGTTCAAAGTTTATTTTATAATGCTTTAGATGTAAATTAAAGTGCGTTAAGTCACTTGTAGACCACCTCTTGTGGTTGGTTGAATCTTTCAAAGAAAATTACAAGTTACGAGCAAATGTTGCATTAAAATTGCTGACGCATGTTTTGAAAGGATTAAGCGAGAATACTATAAACAATATGTGTATTTAACATTAAATACACAAATTGTTTGCTGATCGATTCGAGAATTTTCACTTCCCTAAAATGCCTTTGCTTTTTTCCCTATCATACCGAATTTGTTTTTCTTAATATAATGGGTGCAACAAGGCGAGATGGACAGAAATATAGTTGTATGTTGCTTTAGGTCGATGAGAGGTAGGCTTTTCCCATTCTCCTCTTAATATATATGTTATGTTGATCATTTATTAATGTAAAGTAAGAGCCTTTCCGTGCTTAAAAATAAAGTCCAGTTCCAAATTATCGCATATTTCCAGGTGCACGGTAAAATAGGTGCATATAAAAAAACTTAAAAATGAGGCAATATTTTGTACTTAAGAGCAATCGTTTTTATATAGAAACCAATTTCGGCAACCAATAGCCGACGGATGAAATTAATTTCCCCAGACAACTGCTGGGATGTTTTACCATAGTTTTTGAAGGTTTTTTCAAAATTCCTTTTGACGTTTCAGTATGTCCCCAAGCTTTATCAACAGGGTTAACAAGGCCGGGACAGTGACTTGGCCATTCAATGACATCCTAGACATGATCCTGGAACCGGGCTTTCGTGTTTCCGATCATTGTCCTGCACAAATTTCCATAGCAATGGCTTATTTTCTTTGGCATGCGGTAATATTATAGGCCCCAACAAGTTTTTATATACACATCTATTCACAGTCGACCCATCAAGGAAAGTAAATCCTTCTGATAAGATTTCTTCCACCATGCTTCAGTCTTTTTTTTTGGTAAACCTAAGATGGAAAGTTATTCTTTCCGACTGAAAGGCACTTCGTGTACCCCATCATAGCCAAACATATTTATTTTTGTTTTGTCATTCCAAAGTAGATTTCTCCACTTTTTTTCACCTTCTGGTCTTCACCAATTCTTTTGACCTGAAGCAAAGTCTTTTCTCTCATCCAAAGCGACATTCCTAAGCAAAGATTTTCCTAACTATTCTGAATCGACCGGTATGATGGGTCTATCTTCTGCGTGTTATATACGTCCGCACCAACTTAATATACCCTCTACCACAAGTGGTGCGGGGTATAACAAATAGTTTGCTTCTTAAAAAGAGAGAAATTTATCTTCAGAAAAACGCTGCTCAGTTTTCAATCACAGGGCAGCTTGTCGTTAGTTTAAGCCGAGAGAAGATCTTTATCTAATGCCTCTACTTTATTGATGCGATCTCCGGTATATATTTATATAAAGTTTAGATAAGAGAAGTTCACAATAACCGATCCCTGATACAGTTTCTTACACCCTTTGTCCTCCCCCTTTAATTGAAACAGCAAGGAATTGAATCGAAGCATCCATACAACATGTATGCTTGAATAATTGATCCTATCTGACCGAATCCGTCTGTCTTGCTACTTAGTTTGTTTCTTTTTGTCAATTTTTAATACAATAATATTTACTTCGTGTGAATTTGAGATAATAAGTTTTGCAAAAGTAGTTTGTGATAACAAAAATTTTGTACCCGTGGCGTCGAATGATAGGTTTGAAAAGATTCCACCAAAACTAAAAATAAATTCATAATTCTTGTGTTCATATTTTTTTTTTTTTTTCATTATTATAAAGACCACCAATTGTTAAGAAGCATGTATGAAGGAGTTCATAACAGTTCGAGTTGACAATACATGCATAACAATGAACTCTTGTCATTATTGTTTGCGTTATAGTTCGAAATTGAATTTCACTTGAGTATCTTTTGTGTGCATCTATATGCTTACATATGTTTTCCAATTTATATGAACTCTTACATTATTTAGAAATTGATTTCATTCTAATGTTAACAATGTATGTTATGAGCTGTTTCGTTATAAAAATGTAGCAGTTGGATATTTAATCTAATTTTAAATAAAGTTCAATATTAATTTAAAAATAAAAATTTACATTAAATCGACAAAAGGGGATTTCATGAATTTCTAAGAATCCTTCCTGCTCAGGTTTTCCAGAAATCTGTTTCTGTTTTATATAACAAAATCAATAAATACTTTATGAATAGGACGGATATTCCGATTAAAGGAAGATTCTCAGTTAAGCAACCTTTCATCTTTGAGTCATCCCCTGGTGTTTGGTATTTAGTAGAAAGCAAGAAACTAACTATCATTTACACGAGACCATGTTGTTGCTTTGGTTATTTTTTAATTAACAAGCAGTGCAAGAAGAAGTAAAAACGTTGCAGTTGGCCACGCCCCACCATTAAATACCTCAGAGAATTTAGCTTAATATAGTAGTTATTTATGTAACGGCTTTTCAAAATAACACGTTACATGGGAAGTGGTCGAGCAAATGGTCCGATGCGAACCATTTTCAATAGGGTGCGTTCCTGGGCCAAGACGCATGCGAGTACCAAATTTCATCAACATATCTCAAAAATTTCGAACCGTAGATTAAACATTGAAAGCATACAAGATGGACAGACGGATGAATCAACAGACACGTTTTGATTAAGAAAGTGATCACGGATCTATCGGTAAAGTAAAAGGTGGGTCCGCCTCAAATTTGTCTCGGTTGGAACAGAAAGAACAAGCAGATGGCTTAGAACATATTTCACAAAAAGGAATTAATCTTGAATTCTTTTTCCTAATTTTGAAAAAACTATTACGGATATGAATATGTAAAGAATAATTTAAGGAAAACAGCCTAATGGGATAAGCAAGGGGCTCTTACAAAATTGGCGGCTGTACACTACCATTCTCGGGTTTTAACTGCTGCCGAGTAGCCTCGGCATTTTTTTTATGTACGGCTGCCGCTAAGCCGAGTCGCGAGTACCAAGTTAATATTCATGGACTCAAATCCCACTATGGTTTGGCCACACGTGAGGGTAGCTATAATATATACCGTTTGGACACACATCCACCAGGCTGCAGACGCTCCCTATCTTTTTCTTTCTTTTTCCACTTCTTTCTGACCATTAAATTGCTACACATATAAAGGGCATTTCTTGAACTCTTGCTTATGTATATAAAAAAAAAAAGAAACCTAAATGCTCTTATTATGTATACGTTCCTTGATAAGCATATTGTGTTGGTTGGGTAAAGAGCTCATAAGAGAAGAAAACACATTTTACTGGTAGCTATTCCACGATAGGCGTCCTACGCGCCTTTAGTTCTGTCTTTAGTTTACTTCTTCAAATGAAAAGCCGCCTTTTATCCTACCATTATATTCCTCTTAGTGTAATTTATATAATAAAGAAATTGAATCTCAAAAAAAATAATGATCTGAATGTATTCTTTGTATTGTAGATGCTTCCTGCAACAAAGCCCTGAAGTGAAGAAGCACCAAATCCTCAAACACTATCGGGTGAGTAAAAAAAAAAAAATCCATTTGAACCTGTATAAGCAATAAGCAGCGCATAAAAAGAAAATATTAGGTGCTTGCATGTATTTTGATTAGTGACATCTTCGCAAACTCCTATTGTACATAAAATATACATTCTAACGATAATTACACTGACTGTTCCTCAGAATTGAATCGGTTTTTGTTTCAATAAAATATGTTAACGAGTAATATTTGATGAGAATTTTCCTATGAACTCTAATGGCCTCCCGTGGTTACTGCCTATTAGTCACTGGCTACCGCTTATGAATCAAAAGGTATTCGTTTCTAGATTGTAAGCGATTTGAGTTATTGTTAAAATGCTAACTATTCGTTAACTGATATTTTATGAATGCTGAATAGTTTCAAATCTAATTCAGGTTGCAACTTAAGAAGTTCAGAGATAATCATTTCTGTTTTCCTCCTTACCATTCCTATCATAGAGACAATTGCTTAGCACGAGTTGCATTAAATTTTGCTTATAGGTATATTATCTTAACCGTCACGTATGCTGCTACTTATACGTATTGCTAGGTAATGATTATATGAATTACTTATAAAATTTATTATTTTAATTTACTGGCTAAAAATGTGACATAATCTGAATGCCTGCCATTGAAGTACTTTTGTTATCGCACCGCGTCTTATTCACGACATAAGAATTTCGTGTAATAAGTTGATTGTTGAAAATATGGCTGCATAGGTAGCGGTTGCAATAATCGAAAAGTGATAGCATGCTAGATAGATGCATGATAGAAAAAAGATTTCATTCACTCTATGGTAAATTAATAATTAATAATCCGCCTGAGTGGCCGAGTAGACAAGAGTCTCGACTAGCAATTCAATGATCGTGGGTTCAAATCTCAAGTACGGTAGAGTTTTTAATAATAATAATAATAATAATAATAATAATAATAACAATAATAATAATAATAAATAAAAAAAAGCCGAAAGCCGTAGATGCTAATGCTTTAAGACTTTAGTCTTAGAATTTATTCTCTGGCTAAATTTATATAATAATAATAATAATAATAATAATAATAAGAACTATAATAATAATAATTAATATTTTTCAAGTCAAGATCATAATCTGAAATACATTCCTCGTATTTCATAAAGAGGCTCTAACGTTCAATTACTTTTGAGTTACTTCGAGTTACATATAAGAAGAATTTAAAGCGAGTTGAACTAACTTTCGCTTGCATCGCACGAGCATATGACAGATATTTCGTGTAAGATCAAGAATTAACATAACTACAGCCGCGTTGAATGCTTTTTGTTTTCAATAATACGAATTGAAAAATCGACTCTAAAATCTTAAAATCTTTTCGACTACATTGGGTTTTTGTATATAGCAAAAAAAAAAAAAGTCGCGTTAAACTAAGAAAGGGTTTGTGATTTCTTATCTACTACATAACTATCACACTTTTCAGTCAACTAAATTAATTTACTTTTACAAATAAATTGCATAAGACTCTCTTTGCTAAGTTTACCTTTATTATTGAAATCTTAAAGGTGGGTGTGGACACTTGTTGATAGTTCCATCTTAATTCAAATCTTTTATGCGAAATGTTATTAATTACTGACTTTCATAGTAACACATAAATTTAAGGACAACATGACACACACACACACACACACATACATTTTGATACTAAAACTAAATGTTACTTCCAATTACAAAGCCACAAATCTTTTAATGACAAATGCAAACATGTGCACAAACAATTGTTAAAATATCAAGCATATATATGAAAGTTACAAACGTTACTTGAACTCTTGTTAAACTTTCGAAACTGAGTAAGAGTATGATGCATGCACCTTTGTGTGCGTATATGTGTGTAAGTATGTGTAGAGACAAACATGTTTACATATGTGTGAATTTACTTTACTTTACTGCCTGCAAATTTGTTCACATGTACACAGTATAACTTGGCCATAATTCTTGTTGACACCACATAACTTATTTCGGCCCCTAACCTAAAGTGTTAAGCCAATCAATTCATTAAGACTTTTATAACTATGTACATATGTATGTTATGTACAAGTGTACAACATTGAGTGCTCTCTCTCTCTCTTACGTTCATTCGTACGTATACATATGTATACATATATATATGTATTTATTAAAAATGTAAAGGATGGAGTTTCTCTTCTTTTTTTTTTTTTGCTTTTTTTTGCCAAATTTTCGCAAAATTTTGTAACAAACTATGAAAAACAGTTTGGCAATTGAATGGAATGCCTTAGTAACTTAGTATATCTAAAACAAATGTATTTGTGTTTGTGGAATGGCATGACAATACGGTACGGTAGCAGGGTGAGAGTGAAACGTATTTTGAAAATTTGCACTTATTGGCCAGATTTTGTACACTAATATGATGAGAATTTTGTGAAGAATTTTCACTGAATCTTTAATGGGCAAAGCAGTGGCTATAACGTAACGGCGACGGCAACGGCAACGGCAACGGCAACAAATTCATGTTGAACAAGAAAGTGAACTGAGAAGGAAAAAAAAGCATAGACGATATAGAACGGTATGCACACTCGTGCAGTAGTGCAGCATGAAGTGGATGATAAATAAAAGTGTCAACGCTTATTGCTGCCAAAGTGTGTTTGGCAAGAGAAATGAAAATTAAATTGTTACCGGAACGCACATATATATCTATATAGATGATTTTCAATGTAATTTTTATTATATATACATACATATATACATACATATATACATATTGTTAAATCTAAAAAGTACTAAGCGCATAAGAGTTAAAATTACTAACACTTCTGCACTTATTGTTACACGAAACTTTATGAAATCAAACACAGCCACGACACGATGTTGTTCGATGGATGATATCTAATTTTAATCATTTTTCATTATGTTTTTAAAATTTCTCAAATCCGTTCGCACTTGTCACGTTTTAGTAAATGTTGGTTGATAGTTGACTGAAGCGCTTTGTGAAGCTGTGGTTTTTTAGGTTTTTTTTTTTTTGTAAATTTTTACGATTTTAGTGATGTCAACACTTCATACATGGCCGTATTGTTACCTTGTTGTTAGATTATTTACCCATTACTCCCTACCCTCTAACTTCGATAGGCATCGAATTCAATAAAGTTTCGAAAAACAAGAGAATTCTTAAAGCTTTTCTCACTGCTTGTTGATCGGGCCTCTTGTTGAGAAATGATTAGATTTTCATAGCTTAGGTTCTTAAGAAATGATGAATAAAATTGTAAAATAACCGCTTATGTTGAAGTTCGTTCATCCACTGCTACGACGTAATATCTCGCGCATAAGGATGAGAATCTCAGCATTTGCACAACTTGGGCCTTAAAAAGATCCACTGCTATGACATAATATCTCGCGGTTAAGGATGAAAATCTCAGCATTTTTTCACAACTTGGGGTTTAAAATGAAACCTTTCAACTGAATTTTCCTTAACTTCCTTAACTTTCTTAATGTTTCCCGATAATAGTCCTACTCTCCTAACGTACATAGAAAAGCATGTTAAACAAGCTAAATGCGATTTATTCTTGGTTATACAAGCAGTTATTTTACCGTCAAGTGCATCTGTTTTGCGTTGACTTTGCTACCAAATTTTTACTTTGTTGTATTTGTTGTTTTTTGTTTTCGCTTCTTTTAATAAATAAACATTTTTGTTATAAAGAAAACAAAAACGCGTTACTTGCAAGGCTTAATACTTTTTAGAATCTGTAAAGATGTATGTTTGTTTCCTCTATTAGGTATAAGGACAACAAATTTGTATAAAAGTAAAGAGAAAAAAAAACGTTTTTTTTTTTTTCTTGATTATACACTTTGTGTAAAGGAAACGAAGCGAAAATTTTCTCAAACAATGTTGAATATTGCATATGTACGTGTGTGTATGCATATAGACTGGGCTATATGTGTGTATATTTATATTACATGCAATATTGAAAGTTTACTGTAATTTAGAGCGTGCACAAGCTCAAACACAAGCACACACGCATTACATTACACCAACACACTCTTATATATACATATATATATATATATATGTATAAGGTTTAATATTAATTGCCAATGAGTGCACAAAGTTCAAATGCATGCACAAGCAGGAACTTTTCGCATACTCTCTGAAACTCTATTCCAGAGATTCTTTCCGTTTTTCTTTTTTTTTTTTTGCTTCTTTTATTATTATTATTTTTCTTCTCACATATTTTTGTTTGATACTTTTATACAAGATATTGCAGCATTTTCTTTTCGGTTACTTGAATGCATATATATTTTATGGGATTGAAACAAATTTCCTGTGACATAAACTTAATTAGCTTTTATTCGACTTTTGTCTCTTTTCGCCTTGTCCTTCTTCTTCTTCTTCTTTGTCATTCGGTTAACAGAGCCTCCTTCCTACATACAGAAAAGTTCTTTCTTTAGCTTTTACTTAAAAAGTAAGTGCAAGTGTATGAAAAATTTACTATTAGTACGCAACATTTTATAAGAATGACTTAAATTTTTGATTTCATTCTTCGAATGCATGATTGTTCTCTTGCGAATAGTCAATGGTGTGTGTGTGTGTGTGTGTAGTCAATTTTCTCACAATGATAAATTTGCGCGGCTTATTGGTCTACTGAAAAGCTACAGATTTTGATAATGTCTGTATGTCCTTTACATTACATGGAACATGGGAGAATGGGATAAATGCATTACATAAAACTATTCGTGGGAGACGCGAAAAAGTGTTTGTGGATGAACAAAAAAATTTTGAATAATTGCTTGCAATATGTGTACGACGCAGTTGATATCACTTCCTTTAATGTTTTTTTTTTGTTTTAAAAGGTATTTTAACTCAATAAGCGTTCGGCAAATTTTTGGTTACTTCTACTGACGCAATTTACTGGATATAGGATTAAGTCTGGAAAGACAAGAAGGAAGTTAACTTGGCTTAATGCAACCAACTTTTTGTAATTATTAATAGATTTCTGCCTGAATCACTTCGACGGTCTGATGCAAGCATTCGATTGTTTGCATAGAAATAAGGGTTTGTTGTTGTTGTCTTTTTTTCTTAATTCACCATTAATTTAACGATTGATTGCTTTTCCTACATGTCATAAAACATGAGTCCTGGCCTTTATTAAGAAGGGTAGTTAACTACAGAAAATCGTGAGGGCACTTAGATTAACTTTAATTATTTGAACGTTAGAAGAAGAAGAAGAATAAGAAGAAGAAGAAGAAGAGGAAGAATATTTCAATACATTTATTGCTTATTAAATTTAACTAAATATTAATAATAAAAAAAAAAATAAATAAATAAATAAATAAAAGCCGAAAGCCTTAGATGCTAGTGCTTTTAAGACTTTAGTCTTAGAATTTATTCTCTGGCTAAATTTAGATAATAATAATAATAATAATAATAATAAATTTAACTATCGGTTCATGTTGTTAAGGTGTGACACCTTCTCCTTTCATCTCGGTCGGACTGGTGTTGCCTCTCGCTAGCAATCGTATTCGGTGTAAGGTTGTCATTAACTGCATGACAAAATTGAAAAAATAATTTTCGATTATTATAGAGAACGACAGCTACGAATACCAACATATTTCTTTCATCGTTTTGAAGATTTTCACTTGATGTTAGCGTATTACACTTATTGTTGCGAAAAGACGTAAATTTCTTCACAAACAATAAGAGCTTTTAGGCAAACACACGTTGTTCGTGTCATTAAGTGTCGAATATGGTTCTTTTACCCAAAAATAAAATCAAATCATGTCATAAAACAACGGTTCAGGCAATTAACACTTTAAGAAAATCTTGATGACGATCTCGAGAAGTGGGAAGAAGGTTTCTCCAAGCGAAAGGTTTCACCTTCAATTAACGAAGATGATGAAAATGATGAAAATTTTTTTGACAGTCCGTCTTTATTATCAGGCATATAGTCACATAAAAAAATTGGCCGCAAAGTATCGGCCATTAAACATAAAATATCCAGAAATGACATCCATGACGGGTCTTTTTTTGGATTTTACGGCTTCATATACTTTCAGGCGAATAAAACAAAGCAAGCATCAAGTAAAGTCATAAGGAAAAGAAATATCAGATGGAATTGTTTCTTGTTGTTTTATTCAAAGGGACGCGAGTTATTTTTGGGTAAAATTAGTGCAGTGCCTCAACAAATCCAACCAAGCGTTGTCTTGCGTCGTCAACTAACTAGTAGCTCGCTTATTCCGAACCAACTTAATATCCTTTAATCTCCTATAACAAACCTGATCGATTATGCATCGAAATCCCCAAACATGGCACTGTACGTCTTTTACGGCTTTCGCCGGCTAAAGCGCGTAACAACATTTCAAAAAAAGCGATTGAAGTAAAGTTAAAAAAAAAATGCCAGATGTAGAAAATAAAAACGCTTTCCCGCGAACTCCTCGTACTTTCCTTCTATGCGTAGTAATTAAAAATGTAATTATTTTTACCTAACTATGCACAGATAGTTTGACTTTGAAATTAGAAAGAAAATAACGGCACACATACATATGCACTTGATTATTAAATTCTCTGTCAGTTATTTGGCATTTAAAAATGTCTATTTTATAAAAAAGTATTTTTGCCCCCATTCAGGAGGTAAAAAAGCGAAAAGCAAAAGAAAAAGTCAAAAAAAGTTGAATAAATTTCTTTGTCATATTTAATTGATACTGAAAGCGGCGCTGACAAAACGTTACATAAAACGAAAAGACAAAGTTTAACTCGTAATGGCTAGAAGGCTACATGCCTTTGTCAGATCAAGCGAAATTACTTATTAAGAATTAAATCAGACAGTTGTGACAAAATTCTCTTTAGTCCTTTGGTCTAATAGCACGCGAATGTTTACACAAAAAATGTTACGGTACTATTATGAATACGAAAGAAGTAACTTACTATTCAACATCAATGCCTGTTTATTCAAAACTGTTAAGTTCGCCTTTAGAAGAGATCGACACGCAACTGTTGGATTGGATTAAATAGGAGAAAGGACAGCCAGCCAGCACAGAGGCTTCGAAATGATAGCTGGCGCGAATTTCCCCTCACTAGCTGTATTACAATATTTAAGTTCATGTTTACATAACAAATACTCCGAAGACCTGCCGGGTAAACGTCAGTATTGTTTGATCTAATCTTAGTTAGATTAAAGCTAGAAAGCATGCTTAGGAGCTAGTCGTTAAATGCCAAATAGCCAAATAAAGTCAAACGCTGACGGCTTACTAAACTAAATATAATTCATTCTTGTGAGATACGGTCACAAAGAAACGGTCTTTTTTATGTAAGACTTAGAAAATATGCTTTCGAGATATCATTTAGAGATTTAGAGACTATGAAGTATAAATATTTTTGCTTGAGGGATTCTGTAAAGTACATGTGCCCTTTTATTACCTCGAAAAATGCCCACCTGACTTGTCATACATAATCTCAATTGATATCAAGTTTGTATTTTTATATCCTACAACGCTTGAGGCACAACGGCGTATTAAGTTTGTGCGAATGTATACAACATACACAAGTACTTTAGTACACTCTTTATTATACTGATCGATGCGGAATACTTTTCTAGCTGTCTGTCCATCTGTCCGCCCGTCTTGTTTTTTATGTCAAATCTACAGGTCGCAAATGTTTGAGAAATTTCGATGGAATTCTATACACTGACATGTTTTGAGCTAAGCACAAACGTTATTCAAAATGATTTGGATTATAACACTTTTTTAACCGCCTCTCATATCACACCTTATTTTGAAAGGCCGTTATATGAATAACCATATTAAGCGAAGTGATGCAGGATACTGAAAACTGCGATGTAGACCAATACTGTGCTCTCGCAATACTGTAGTAAACTGATAAACTAATATCCTCTCAATCGGCATTTGACCTGAATAATAATGACAATAATAACAAATGAACAAATGAACAGATTAATATTCCATGTAGTATGAATATAAATATAAAAATAGATAACTGAATAATTGGGTTAAGATAAAATGAAATCACAAAATGAATGAGAACAGTAGGAACACTAAAATTTGCTTTTTATTGTGTATTTTATTTTGCATCCAACCAAAGCGAACCAATATTCACCATTGTCTTATGACATTTCCAAATTTCTGATTTAAATCTGCTTGCACTGCAGATGAGTTGCATTACCAAACAGCATAGAGAACCAGAAAAGTATGCTGTTTATATAAATTTGCTGACTCGATACCTCTGTTCGATGTCGGCATTCTATAATTTTACATCTTCTACTAAATCTTACACTTTTTAGTTTGTTGTATAAATATTCCGATTCGTTGCCAGCAGACAATCTTCTCCATACGTATTTCGAAATTCTCCAAATTTTCGAAATCGAATCAATGACTTCAATATCCGACTTCCGGATATCTTGTCAAAGTGCCCTCCAAGTTTTCTCCGGCTGGCAGGATCATCTTCCTCATATAGCTCAGAACGAAAGTGTAGGTACTAAGTATGCCTTCGCTACTAAACACCGAATTTTGACAGGTGTCCATGAAGCTTGTAGGCAAAATGATCTGAGGATACCGTACATTTTCCGATATTTACGTGGACTTGTGCGATTTACATAACTGGGCCAAGTCAGGTTGTGAGGTTGCAAGAAACCCCTAAATTGACGACAGCATTTACTATCCCCATTTAGCATAATCATGAGAGCAGTAGCCATGGTAATCATTGGTTTTTGGTGACGCAGGATGCATTTTGACTTCTTGTCATGTTCCACACAAGTCCATTTGACGGTGACAAACCTATACCTTTTCCTGATCATTATTGTTTTTTAGTATAATATCGCCTATCGCCTTAATTTTGGACATTTCATACGCACACACTCACACAAACACGATTTAGCGTACTGAACTTGCAAGTGTAGACGTTAGGCCCAGTAACGGTAGTTAAATTTTATCAATAATTTCTCGCTTAGTAGGTAACGATATGAATTTTATTTGGAACTACTGCCCTTCAATTAGCCCGGTGATGAGCATCGGCACCAAAACGTGCATAATTAAAAATTTAAAATCATTTCATTCGCTAAAGTTAACTACAATTTTCCCATTTTCCACATGATGACATCCATTCGCGTCACTTGCCAATGCTCTTAGTTCGCTTTGCAGTTATGTTCAAATTTATAATCAACTCTTCACATATTTTCTTGTCCATATGTCTTCGTAAGTAATATGACATTTTATTGAAATAACTTTCATATTTTCTTTGAAAACAAATGTAATTAAATTCCTGTCAACGCTTATCGTGAAATATATAGCGAGCGAAAAATGAAAATTGCATTCGACATAATTAAAAATAATTCACTGCACAATTTCGATGGTCGCACACAAAAATGTTATCAACGAACTAAGAAATGAAAATTTTCGTTATCGTATGTGAGGAAAAACGCAAAAGAAGTTTGTTTTTTTTTTTTTGTATGAATGAATCCTTAGTAACATAGAGAGCGAAGAAGACTGAAATAATAATAATAAACACAGAGAAATAATACAAAATTCGCTTAACTTATCGTACCGATGCATTCAAATACGAAACATGTGCATTAACAAATATACGCAACAACCCATAAGTGGGATAGAGTTGTGTGTGTTTCTTTGAGGACTTTCAACCGAAACCTAGTGCAGATATTTACACTTGACGTTGAAGATAACTTTGTAGTTTTTACTTAAACTTAACCTCAACTTAAGTAAGTCGTAATACAATTTATTTTTACTATTTATTAAAGGAATTTATTAATTGTTCGTATGATGTGTTTGCCAAATTATAAAATTCGTTTTAAAGATAGTCCTTATAGATGAAGCCTTCAATGATTTGTTGAAACTAGCGGCTGACTAAGTCTAATTAAATTTTAAGACTTGTCTAAAGACGTTAAGATATAGCGATCAGTCGCTCTATATGTATATGATGTAAGCCTAAGTCCCCGAAAGTGCAAAAAGTTGCTGAAGTTGCTGAGTTGAATGGAACTGAAAAGCTAAGCTGATAGCAACTCTGTATCTAAACACTGTACACTTACTCTAGTCACTAAAAAAAAAAAAGTTGTTTTCAGGTCCTTCGCAACATCTTCCACTAGTAAGTGTAGAAGTTCATATTTTTCCCCACGTATCATGCGTGGAAAATAAGCAGTTTTCACTTTTTTCAATACACTTCGCCTTTTAGTGTTTGTGTGGTGGCTGTGTAGTAGCAATACCTTCGTTTTTTTAGCTTTTTGATGATAATAAAAGCTTTAGTTTGGTTTTGCTCAATTTTTGACTTGAAAAAGTTAAATAAAATAGTTCCCATCATTTTCTACAATATTTGTGGCAACGTGATGATATTATGACGAAAGAACTTATATTGCTTTGGCAGCAATCCACGCAACGATCCATTTTCGCACTTCTTCAGTTTTTGGGACCCGCGTACCAGCCAAGCAATGCTGCACCGATCTGAACAAGTGGTAATCAGGTGGCGCCATGTCCGCTGATTACACTGGGTACGGCAGAACTTCCCATTCCAGCTGTAAGAGTGTATTCAGGACAACTCTTGCAACAAGTGGTCAAAAAATGGCATTTTCGGGTAATTTTTCAACCATGGAATCCAAAACCGACAATTGGGATAATGTACCAGCATCACCATAAGTCTCTGAACGTGTTTGGTGGTCTTCGGCAGCAAATTTCCTCGAGTAAGCAACAAAACTAATGAATTTGGATGATGAAGAATTTTGAGCGCTCCATGATTAGTGTCGGCATAAGCTGAGTACATCAATGCTATTAAATGGAAAACTTTTACTTTATGTAAAAGAAGGTCAAAACCATCGCATTCAACAGATATTTCCCATTTCGTTACCATTTTTACCTGTAGAAGTCAATGATCAAAATTTTTCCAAACACTTAATAATATGTGCATGCTTTGCAATCCTTTTTGTGTACTTCGTTCTCTCCTCGACATAAATCGTAATTTAACAAACACACTTTTAGAAAAGACACAGAATGTGGTACTAGATTGGTGGGCTTTCTTTATTTCGGAGAATTCCAATATCGTGCCTAGGGATGGGAGAAAACACTATGCATAATTATCACTGACTGGAAAAGTCAAGTATTCTCTGCCGAAGGCATCAATTTGTCTCTGATGGTTTTAAGTGAGGTCGTACAGACATCCACGAGACCTAAAAAAGGTAATAACTCCAGACAGTTTGAAATGAATACTCGACACCTTAAAGTGGTTAAAACAATAATTTTCCAACGGCCGCCAACTTTTTCTGACAATCAGAGGAAAGCAACGCTACGATGTCAAGATTGCGTGAACTCAAGTTCGAAATGCTCAAGATCGGAGCCAGAGATTTAAATCAATGGAAAAGTTTACTGCATAAAGGAAAATTGTTACCATGTCGTTCCATTAAAAAACGCATCGAAGTTGTCCAGAAGCGATTGTTCCGTTCTTGAAGAAGGCTATATGTTGATCGAAAAAATCGATTTTTGCAAACAAACATTTTTTTTCTTGCTTAGTCTCGAGGTTTATTGTCCTATGTATGCATCAGATAGATGTTGTGATATAAGATAATATCGAAGCGCACTTTTCTAATAATAATGGTGTCGTTAAGAAGCTGATCAAGTGAATGTTAATTTTTGGTTTCGTGAAAAGTCACTTATTTAATATTTAACACAAAAGTATGAAGGTATGCTAAGTGCGTGAAACATGCGATCATATGCATCACATCGTGTTTTACTGTTTCCACACTGAGTAAAGACTGCAAGAGTCCATCTGTCTGTCTGCTATTTGAGCGTTTAGTGTCACATTAATGAAGTTATGAAATTGAAATTTGATTTATATATTCTGAGGTAATTATGATTACAAATTGATTTATCCGCCATCACCATCTATGCACAGTAACCAAAAATGTTGAATCCACCGCACATATTAGTGTAAAGTTTAGTGCATGTTATTTTCTATATGCGTTTAAGAGATGAGTTCAAAAGTTGCCATTCAATCAACTGACAACCCATTATGTAAACAATGGTGTCATGGTTGTCATGTTTTTTATTTTCCTTGAGAAAATAATTTGGTTCAATTATCGACACAGTTCAAAGCAGCATTTCGTCCTTGGAAGCAATGGTCAGACGCGAGCTTCAAACCTTTTGCTTACACTATATTTATATGTGCTTGTGTAAGCTGAAGGCAACAGTGAAAAACGTGATAGCAGATATAAAGTGTACTTACAAGTTGTTTTCAAAAAGTCATAAAATCCATGTTTGAATTATTTACATAACACACATATAATTTCACATAAAAAAACATAAATTTATTTTTTTGAAATTTTTTTTTTTTCATTTTTGAGAATGAGAAACCAAACCATTAAAAAAAAAATGCGTTCAAGCTCAGATGTGGAGATCCGCATACAATTTAATGTTGATGCTTGTGAGTTTTATGATGTGTCCAACAACATTGACAACAACATCAAAATGTCGAAAAAAACAAAAAGCAGAAGACAGAAAGCCTCGAACAAATCTACAACATCAAACACCAACAACAACAACAACAATGACAACAATTTGTGCAGTATAACATTTTATTGCTGTATATAATACGAGCAACACATTGCGTTCATATTCATGTACGTAAAGTGTTTGCTTGCATGTATGTATATAAACTGCTGTCACTACATAAAGCCCCTGTTACAGTCGTTTTACTTCGCAGTTCCAGTTTTATTCAGTTTGCGGTTGTACACAAATGTCTGCTACAGTCGTATTGTATGACATTTTATGTCCGTTTATTGTTGTTTGTGTATGAATGCCAAAGTGTATATAAGTGTTTACATTACATGTGCACATAAATATATATATATATATATATATATATATTTTTACATGTATACATCATGCCATAATAATAACTTGGAGAAGAAAAATGACATTTTGTGTGTAATTGTTTTATATCCGTTGTTATTGTTTTTGTTTTTCACTTTTGTTTTTGTCGTAAGTCGTTATAATAAAGCAGTTGTTATAGTATTCTTTTTATATAAACTATTTTCATATTTATCCATCCATCCATTATATGTTATATGTGTGTGTGTGTTATATTTGTATGCGCGCAGTCATCATCCTTGAGCTTTAGAATAGCTATTATCGTAGCTTCTTTTTCCCCCCCAAATGCGCGCAATGCTTTATAAATTAATTTTAATAGCAAACGCAAAGTAAAAACGGAAGAAAAACAAAAAAAAAAAAAAAGAAACAAAAGGATGCGGAAAAACTATGTGCAAATAATTAGACTTAGACTTAGATATTGTTTGTTGACTTGAAATATTAATCCGAAAGTTTTGATGGGACCAATTATCCTGTTAATGTGTGAATGTATGCTATCATGCCAGGGATTCTTAAACAATGCATTTAGTTTTGATTTTGATATGACTTTTTGCTCTCATGGCATGTATTCGATGAAATGTCTTGGTTTGTAACGTAGAGCTCGCTCGAAAGATGCATAAAACTAATGGATTAGAGAATTATTTTTAGAAAGAGCCTTAAAAAATGTTGAATATTACTTGCGGTCCGCCACCTCCTTGTGCCGTCGAAGATGCTTCACGACAGGCTCTTCTCAATCACATATTTGATGAAAATGCTTCAACTTTCAGAAGCGAAGCCAGAGAGCCATCCCTCACGCTGCGAACCTTTCCCGTGAAGACAAACTCAAAACCATCATTGCTGCTGATAGTATGTGTGTGTTAGAAGCTATGCGGAATCCTTTCACTTGTTGATGGAGCACCATCAACACATTATCATTACAACATCCGGAATATCATTACAACACCCGACGAAAAAATTAAAATGCTTTGCTTAGCAAGTCATATCGGTTTATTGTGAAATCAGCTAACAGTTTGAGCGGCGAAGTAGGCTGTTTTTGCACCTCTACTTATGGAAAACACGTCACTGTACAAAATTTCATCAAAATATTTCGGGAATTGGGACCTGTAGGTTGAACATAAATTTACAAGGACAGATATCAGACGGACAGACAGGCTTAGATCAATTCGAATTACGATTCTGAATCGATCGGTATAATAAAATGTGGGTTCGCCTTAAGTCCATCTGCGTATTACATACGTCCGCACTAACTTATTATACCCTGTACGACAAGTGGTGTAGGGTACAACAACACCGTTGACATTTTATCACTTTTGGCTATCGTACATGCACCTGTCTACCTATCCGTGCGTCTGTCTATGAATCCGCTTGTGCGTCCGTCACGCTCTCCATGTAGTCCTCTGCTCATCTATTTGCAGTTTGATCAATCGTCCTCTTCTGCTCATGTGCATATACACTTCTAATTGTGAAACAGTGTGTGAAGGCGTCTGTTCAACAGCCTATTTATCCGTTTGACTGCCTATGTAACGGCCAATTTGCGTCTGCCCTTCCGATTGTTCCTCTGTCCATCCGTTTGTCCCACTGTCCATCCGTTTGTCCTTCTGTCCATCTGTTTGTCTGATTTAAAGCGCAACACAAATCTTGTGAAACAAACCAGAATTGAAAAAATTATAGATTGCGTTCCGCAAACTTTAGCCAATGAGTACGCAGCGTAAAGGTAAAGACGTAACACTAACCTCCCAGATTGCATTCTATTCCTTGCTGTGTTGTATCACTTATTTCCTGCTTCCTTTTCCCTGACCATCACTTTGTTCATAAACCAATTGGGAACATCCCATTAGTGGCTGGTCGTAAGAAAAAGCTATAAAAATCGAAACACAAAACTTTATTATTAAGAAATTTAGTCGCGTCTTATTTGCGTAAAGTATGCAGTAAGTCAAGAGCAGATGATGATATGCCGACAGAAAAGGCTCAGAGTGAATAAGGAATTCCTTTGCCCGAGTCTGAGTTATTGGCTAACACCTGATACTTTTTTTTTATTAAAATTCGTTGTCGTTCTTGTTTGCAGTGTGTTCGCCCTTTTTTTTTAACATTTTGTTGATGTGTTACTTTTCTTCTTTTTCTTCTTCATCTTTAATTAAGCAAATTACTGTTCATCAAATTTTTTTTGTTATTATCTTCTTCTTCTTTTGCAATTAACAGCAGAATATTCTCTTTGTTATGTAAAAAACGTTCAACGTGAACACGAAGTTCTTTCTTTGCATCTTAACAAAATTATTAATAAAATTTTATTTAATTAATTAAATTTTTCTTAATTGAGTGTTATAGGCTTGATGAAAACGAAAAAACCGTTTTTCTAAGTTTAAAACGTAAACTTCACTTCACTTTTTTTATTTCTGAGACTTGGATTTTTTGAAAGATCTTTTAACAGACTCCCCATTGGCATTACCTCAAGGGTTGCTTAATTGGTTACATTAAAGAATCTTTAATGGAAATGTGGGATCATTCCAGCATTGTATTTACATCGCAGTTAAACTACGTTCATAGTCCTGACATAAGAAAATTTAATTTGATCAGGATCGAACCCATCATCGTTATCCTGAAAAAAGAAGAAGAAATAAAGGAACGCTTTAATTTCGTGCTTTATAACATGGAGTGGGCGCAGTTGATTTCTCCTATTTTCGAAACAAAAGTTTTTGTCGTATAGGCATGTGGGCGTTGTAGGCGTGTCCTATGAAAAGTTCATAGCAATTCCAAACTCTTTTGCAAATTTATACGCGATATATTTAATTTCACTAACAGAGGTGTTTTCAGTTTACGTGGGTGTTGTGGGCGTTTCCTTCGACCGATTTGGCCCATTTTCAACATAAACTTGTGGGCGAAAACTTGCAATGTTTCTGCCAAATTTGAAGTGAATAACTTCATTAAAGCATGTTTACAGCAGACATTACATAGACGGACAGACGGACATGCTTAAATAAATTTCGATTTTGATGCTGATCAAAAATATATCTACTTTGTTGCCTCTCTGATGCTTCCTCCTGGGCGTAGCAAACGTTTTGACAACATGAATATACCTTTCATTCTTCGGTGATAGGTATAAAAAAATTTATAATGGAATTTGCCTCTTCAGGATGACATGCTATTAACTGCTATTGACTACTATTGTTTGTTAATGCCTTGAAGAATGCAACTCCACTCAAGTAACACTTTAGCGCCTATAGAAATCTAAAGGGATGATCGTTGACTGCTAATCGTCTTATATATGATACAAATTCGTCCTTTGTATTGTAATTCACCCTTTTGTAGGTAAAAAGATTCTATTTTTCTTACCTCATTCATTTTTATTTATTTTCTGTAAATCTCTAAAAATTCGCTGACTTTTATTATTTCTCACAGATGAGTCTAATTTTTTAAATCTTTCAAAAGCGGATAAAAAAATTACTTTGCGAAAGTACTTAATAAATTTTCCGTTGGACATGCAAAAAAGTCTCCCTACACACATACACTTATATATAAATATATGCATGTATATGTATATGAAACTAAATATTAATTTAATATAGTTCCGCTGGCTTAGTTACGTATTAAGAGATTTGCCTTAACTCGGTGAATGGAAGGCAAAAGCGACAAAATTGTTTTACCGCTTAAGCATAAACATCGCATTTAGGTTTATCATAGTTTTTTCATTTTTTTTCTCTCTCTCTTTCTCTTCCGTCGGTAGTTGGCTAATTTGGATTTTAGGGAAAAACAACAAACACCAAAAAAAAAAGAAACAAAAAAAAAAAAAATAAATAAATAAAATTGAAAGAGCAGAAAACCGCAGTAAAATTTTGTGGTAAAACTTTGGACAATATTTGTTGCTGTTGGTGTTGTTGTTATGGTTGAAAATATATTAAAATGTTGGGCTTTGATGTGTATCCCGTACTTTTACTCTAACTTTCTTTTATGCCCTCGCACAGAGAACAATATTGTTGGTATAGTCGTTTCTCGTTGTTGTTGCTGTTGTTGTTGCTGTGTTTGTTGTTGTTGTTATTGTTGTTACTGTTTATGTTAATTTTAAGGTTTAAAGTTTTGTTGCTGCTGTTATTGTTGTTACTTCCGGCGCGGGTGGCCAAAAATTTTACGCTTTAACTGATTAACATTTAAACTCATTAAGATAACGTGATTTCCTATGATTTTCAACTTTCGTGCATGTTCATGCTGTAGCTGTTGTGTTTAATGTTTATATGTTTGCGCGGTTTGTTGTTTATTTCCTCCTTTCTTTTTTTTTTTTTCTTTTTTGGTTTTTCAAGGATCACAGAAGTTTTCATTGTTGAAGTGCTTTATTTCGTAGGGTTGAAGATTGGTTTGTTTTCGTTTTTTTTTTTTTTTTCATTCAAGTTGTAAGTTCCTTTTGTTAATTGTCAACATCCTTCGTGCAATATTAAGGATTGCTAGGTTATTTTTCTCTTTAATTTGTTGTAATGGCTTAAGCACTACATTTCATTAGAAGTGCCTTTGGTTTAAGGAGTGATACAGAAAGTTTCAAGCACAGAAATATGATGAGCATATAACCGGGCGATTGTGATTCACTTACTTACGTCTTTACTTAACCTAGCTTGCCAAGCTGCTTAACCTAGCTTAGGTTTAAAGGTAACGTTAAATTGGCGAAGAATTCGACGGAGACTGGCGAAAAAGTCTTCACCTAAAAAAATACTTCTTCCACATTATATGAAGACAAGACAGACAGTCTGCAAATATTTTAAAATTTTTTTTAGTTTTTCAACTCTCTCCTATCAACTAGCTATTAACCATATATATATAAAGATTTGATATCATTAATAGAGGAAATAAATATAGGCCGAAGAATTGACCGGTGGACGATTATATTCGTCCTGCGTTGAATGGTTCGTTGGAAGCTGGTTACAAGTAGCTTGCTTTAGTGGTTTGAGTGGTCATAAGTATCGAAACCTCGTTTGGGGAGAATGTGAAATTGAAGTCGGACCGTGTTTCAAGTCTTAACTTTTTCAATATCTTGACAGGTTCAGGGACGTCAAAGCATTTTAAACCAACGCTCACATTCTTGAGAAGAATGAATATTGTCGTCAGGAATATATTACCTCCGCATACATTTATCCAGGGTTGAGTGAGAAAATCTCGGATGAAGAGTATGTACTTTCAACAAGGCCTAACGAAGAAACATAACTGCTTCGATAACTACTTTCATATATACTTGTATATATCCAAGAATGCCATGGTAGGTGTCGGGCATTGCGGGTTGCTTATATTTGTGGACTACTTTCCTACACATTATTGACGTCCTTCTCGTAAACTTTGGGATTACAATTCTTTGACGTACAATTTTTATGTGCTAACGGAACGATGGACTTAGTTGGCGAGAATGATTCGGCGATGAAAATTATTATCTCTTTCTTCCGTATGTTTTGAAGGTCATCCAATGAACTTATGCCGCATTTGATATTACTCCACGATTAAATAGACAACAGCTTCTTATTTCTTCAATTCGAGCATTTACTCAGAGGATCTCTCCCCTATAGGTGACGGTGAAAATGAGACGAAGAAAGCGAAAGAGATAGAGAGATGGCAGCAACTTAGTGACTGTGTGCTCAATCGTAAGTCTTATGCCTTTAGCGACCGAGCATTCACTGTATCTACGATCAAAGTAAACTCTATTGCACTTGAGATTTGAGCCCGTGAACACTGACACTGAACTGCGGCGATCTTTACTAAATAGACGACAATTTAAAACGACGGTCGCCTATAGGGGACATACCAAGTGTATGCGATCTCCTAGAGGGGATATGACCCAAGTAAAAAGTCTGCTAGAGGAGATTCAAACAATGTCTGGTGGTCAGAAACGATTATAGATAGAGGTGTAAGTGTTCCCTTGGAACACTTTGCATGCCAAAATTTCTTGTTTGAAGAATTTTCTAAGTCCGTTCAAGTGGAAAAGGAAAGAAGTTTTGAAATCGAATTCCACAGTTTAAGGGGCTTTGATAAATATCGCAGCAAATATTGCATTATAGTTAGTTCTTAGAGCAAACGGAATTGATCGAGAGGGCTCCTATTTCAGTCCTAAAATATCATAGGTTTAGTATTGAAACCTTTTCCAAGCTAAATTCCAATCTGTGGATTTCAAAAATCTTTACACGATACTCAATCATTGTTGATAGTGTTTGTTATAATAGAAATGTGTCTTCAAATTAAGTCGAGCATGCTACTCTTGTAGTGTATTAAGGAAACATCTTTGACTGCTTGTGTACGAATTCATATTTGAATTTGATGTTTTTTTCGCTGCGTTTATTTCGGTTTTCAATTTACGGTTATTTGTATAAGTTTTATAATTCCAATTGGCTTTTAATGTTCGCTACTCTGTTGCGTTATATAAAAACACAAATTTCACTCTCTTTCCACATTGCTTAATAAAGGGTTAACAACAATTATATTCAATGGTTTTTGTGGTTGTGGTGAAATTATTGTTATTACTCTGTTGCCCAATATGGCAATTACATAAAAATGCATGATATTTTGTGTGTACAAGTGTCTGTGTGTGTGTGTGTGTGTGTGTGTAATCAGATAAATTAGTAAAGAGAAAATTGAATTTTAATACGCCATCGATACACATAAATTAAAAAGTTTGTTTGTATATTTAAATCACTATGTAAATAAATGCACGCCTCTGGGGCATCAGAGAAGAAAATGAAAGCAAATAAAATGTTTAAGATGAAGAAGATCTCATAATTGTTTATAGGAAGAGAGTTTTTTCTTCTAGAAAACTGCTACTATTTTTATACTAGTTGTATGTATGTATGTATGTACGGCTTTCATTTATGAACTGAGGAAGAGAAATAAAAAAAACTTCTATTTAATGTACCTCTTAATATTGGCGGAGACACTAAGAGGAAGTACGGGTTTTCCGTTCTTGACCGACCTATGGTATGTTCCCTATACGTACGGGCACTTTGGCAATCGGGAATGGGTATAGTAAGCGAAGAGTGGAGAGAGAGTAATGGTTGATTAAAATTCGGATGAATCTTGTGATACAGGATTTACATGTGCAGACGTATGTAATACGCAGAAACACTTAAGATAGAGCCACCTTTTATTAGACCAATCGATTCAGAATCACTTTTTTTAAATCGATGTACCATGTCTGTCCTTCTGTCCCTCTGTCCCTCTGTCCGCCTGATGTTTGTCCACGGAAATTTGAGTTCAAGCTACAAGTAGCAAATTGTTGAGGCTTTTTGATGAAACATGGTACACTGATGTGTTCATGGTGGTGGAAGTATTACGTTAGCTCTCCAACTTGATCTTCGGAAATCAACTAAAAATATATATGTACTCAGCTTCATTTTTCAATCTGAATTTTCCGAATCGTTTATTAATAGAGGAAAGGGGAAAGTGCTAGTTTGATTTGATCGACTTAGAATCGAAGAGTGCTCTAATAACGCGTGAGAATAGTTCCAGTATATACCGATCTTTCGGATGTTTAGTTATAAATGCAGGAAAGTTCGTCTGTACGAACTTCGTTGGAAAAGAATTTTAACAGCAACTCAATAGTAACCGGGAAACTGCCTGCGATTACAGCCAAATTACAGTCAGAAAAGGATGAGCAAAAGAAAAAAAGTGTTAATGAGGCTCAACCGATGTTGTATGGGTACAGCGGATGATTTTTTATTTTTTTAAAATACAACCAATCATTCAGGGGACGTCTTCTATTCGTACAATACAGTGATGGTGGAAAAAAATAAGAGAAGAGAAAGGGAGTAGGCTGCAACTTGTGTGCGGGTGTGCACTTAGTTCGCAAGTGTTATGCCTTTAGCGACTAAGAATTTAACAAAGCAAACTCTACCGTGTTGAGATTTGAACTGGCAGCGCCTATTCTCGACTATTCATGCGAATGACTTATTAATAAATAACTAAGATTCAGTTCCCTAAAGGTGCCTTCTTCGAAAATGGTATTAAAGATGTTTATGGTCACGTATATTTATATATATATATGCATATAGAATGTACAGGCTAATGTTGAATGGGAAGTAAGTGAAATTCACGATTAACTAACTAAAAAGTATTAATGAAAGCAAAAGCAAAAGAAGTTTGGCGACTGTTCCACAACATGACCTGATAGCTGCTTAACGACTACACGACTTTAGAACATTAGACTCGCCGATTTCCACTGAACGACTGTCTCTTGTTTCTCTGCATTTCTCTGCAACTTCACTTCGTGCGTTTTACTCTTCGCTATCAGGTCTCCACTGTGTAAATCTCTTCTCTACATCTGCGGAAATCGGTGATGAATAAAAGTTTAGGCAACAAGGGATGGGTTTAAGTCTAGAACAGATTGGTTTAAGTTAGTTCCTTGTACGGTTTTGCTTCTTTAGTAAAAATGAAGTTTTTTTTTGAAAAAAAAAGCGACAAGACAGTATTAGATTCCGAAAGCTTACGGATGGCCTATTTTAACGGACGAAGAAGGACAAAAGTATTACTCTTGGACCACACCTATCGTTACTTGTTAAATATTTTACAGTATCCAATAATGCGGATCTGTGAAAAGAAGTTATGAATAAAGTTGAAATTAGGAACAAAAGCTTTTCTTGTGTAATTTTTTCATTGCGATATCACCTCTTAACGCATTTTGCGTTGCACGACTGTGATGGACCGTATCATTCATTTTCGTGCATGCATATGAGTTTAAACCAATAGTCACGACGTGTGAAAGCGATAGGAAAAATGATACGTTGAAAGCAGATTTCTATCTAAATTTATAGCAAAACATTTTTTTATATCTACAAGAGATTCTGTGTGTTTGCGTGTTTGAAGCGATATTATCGCTTTGATTTTTATATTTGTACTCAACTTTTCCAATTTAATAATGCAATCTTAACTAGTATATCAATTCGTGCATAATGTATTGATTGCATGACATCATTTTTTTTTTCTCTTTTAACTCTCTTCACACGCACATATGTCTAGTTTTATATGAAAAATAAATGCAAAAAAAAAAATAAAAAATAAAAAAGAAAACGAGAACCGTATTTGCAAAAAGTTTTCGTAGCAAAAGGCTGCAACTTATGTGTCATAAAAAGTTAAAAGTGAGTTGTGAAAATTTTCACTGCATTTTCTTTTTTTTTTCTTTTTGCTTTTATTTTTGTTTTACTACAAATAGTTATAACCTTTAGATTTAGAGAGCAGCACAAATATAAAAAACAAGGAAATAAAAACGATAATCCATAAGAAGAGATCATAAACGTGCTTTATATTAGATCGTAAAAATTAGTCGAATGATAGCAACTGACTTGTATCACCTGTAGTCACTTAGGTTCGTTAAGCTATCATTATTATTATATATGAGTCGTTATATTAAAACGTAATTATTTTCTATATAGCCTCTTGTAAAATACAACGCAGGCCAACGCAGGTGTTAATTGAAAAGAAAAAAACACCTCCTTGCTGTGATTTTTTTTTTTTTAGCATCGATAACTTTGCACGAAGGCTCTTATGCGACCGAGGCATCGTAATCCAGAAAAATTAAGAATTTTAACATTCATAAGATAAAATAGTTAAAAAAGTATATGGAAGGACTATTTACTGGTCCCGGTGTCCTTCCATAATAAGCAAAGGAGAATTTATCACACCATTCTGCTTAGGGGTTACGCTCCACATCAGCGTGCCAATGATAGCTTACATCAGTTAGGTTACTTAAGCAAGACAAAATATCGGCTGAGCATAAGAAGACCAATAGCAGAAAATATATTCTCTTCTTCGTTTGCCGATTTCCAATCGCCGTTTAAAACGAACATAGCGAACATAAAGTCTTCTCTACGCGATATCGACATAGTCTGGAAAATGTAAAATGACAATCAAGATAACATAAAATCTCTACCAGTGATGGTATATAGGTGAAATATTTTTCCCCCGTAAGTACTGAACTATTTCAAGAAATGTGTAAATGTGCAGTGAGAGCAATAATGAATATTACGCGTGTCATTCATCTTCGGATAGATAAAGATCTGATTATTTTATCTCTGAATATTAACTCGTTTTTCAATCACAAAGATTCCATGTTACTTGATGCAGGAGCGATTACCTAACTGGACGAGACACAATCGACGAGGAAAAGGTAGCCAACCTATCAAGCATAAAATGGAAATCTGACAAGGAGAAATTGAAACCGTTATGGATTCGAAATTAAAATTTCGTGTTTTTATTTTCGAACACAACAAATACTATCCTGAACTGATATGAAAGGTTTACCTTTATTAATCTCAAAATATACTAAAGAATAAAAATATATTGAAGGATAAAAAACGTTCTAAAAATAGTTTTTCTTTATTCAGTTATCAATAAAGGATATCATCGATTCAATCCAATTCAATATTTTTCCCTTTGCAATAAATTATCGCATGATAGATTTTATAGTTGAAGAGTCTACAGGAGCCAAATTAACCTCACCCATGATGTGAAATCTTTTATATTGATTTGTATTAAGTTTAAGACCTTTACATACCTTACGACAAATCGTCAAAGCTTATCAAGTTACTCTGGTATTAAGTGTATAAGAATAAAAAGGAAAACTTTAAACAGATAGCGTATGGTTTAGAATTCCCGCAAAAGTTTATAGGGTTATTAGTTTGTTGTAATTTTTCTTCATTTTTTTTTTGGTTTTTTTTTAGTTTTTTTTTTTTTTTGTGTTACTGACGTGACACTTGAAACAGTAACCGGATGCAGACATTTTCACAATTACATTCTATGGATGCATTCTAGCATTAGCAGCATAAGTGTGAATGAATGAGAAAGTGAGAGGAGCACGAGTCAGGAGACTATAGAGTAGATTGTAGTAGTAGTATAAAAAGGTGAGAAAGAAAGCTAATGCCGATGTCATATGTAATATAACACTTTTACCTGCTTATAATAGCCTACACCCAAAATGTTTTGGCAAGTAAAAGCATTATAAAGAGAATTTGATAAGGAGTTCGATATGGATTACAAGTGACACTATCGATTTTACATAAATTTTTCATTAATGAAAATCTATTTCATAAAAAAGAAAAGAATATTTTTTTTCTTGAAGAAAATTCATCTTAATTCATCCTCATAATGTCCTTGAGGGATGATGCAAACAGTCCAATGATCTTCTAACAAGTCGGTACTTTTTCTTACAGAACGACTTATCAAGACCATTAAGCTATGCTTTAGCTTTTTCAGCGACCCTATTACTTGATCGACATCCACTTCTCTGAAGCATCCTTTTGGATTTAGTCAATAGGTAATAGTTGCAAGGAATCAGGCCTTGAATGCATAGCGGAGCTGGCAGCAAATCGAACCTCCATTCAGGCAATTTCACCACTGCTGCCATCGACTTGAGACGTGATGTTTTTCTTCTATTGTGAGCAAAAGGGGCAACCCACTTGCGAGCAGCTTTCTCGTGCATCGTGGGCATATATTTAATAAACACATTTTTTGAACATTTTCTGCAATCTCTCTAATTGAATGTCAATGGTATCCAGTCTTTGGTTATCTCAAAAGCTGAGGTTCACCTAAACCGGTACAATCACATTTCATTCCAGCTATTCAGGGTTTACTTACGATAATTGATGGTGAATGGTTACAGTACACAGCGTTAGTTTATGTAAATGTACTGCCTATATATCTGTTCCAACTGATTAAAAATTTTCTATCCATGTGAGCAGCAACATATTGCCTAACCTTTGCAGACAAGTGCTACCATCTTCATGTTAAGATGAAAATCTACGTAATGAAAGAAGTACTTAGGATTTTCGTAACTGTAATTACTCATCCACAAACACACATACACACATCCACACACGATATCCGTACCTATGGATTTCATGTGAATACCCTACGCAGACTCTACTCTATAGCGTCTGCTGACACCACGAGGTATGTGAAAGCAATGACCAAAACTACTCATGAATTATTAGATTGGCTACAAGCATATGATCAGTTAATCGGCTTTGAAGAACGTCAGGTCTTTTTGGCGTCTGAATATTTAGTGCCTCTGCGTTCTTGGGACTATCACAGCGACCACGAAGCTCGGAGGATCAGCAGGAAGACATTTCCTACCGGTTATCGGCGCAGCTATTCTTCTTCACGTGACTCCCGTTCTGTACCATGTGAGACAGCCCAGCTTTACCATGCTCTCTGAACCTACCATAGAAAACTTACTCGATAAGAAAAGTAGTTTCATAACGACTCCAAAGCCAGAACTTGTATGGAAAGAAGTAAGTTTTTAAAAGAAAATAAATATCAGTTTCGAGCCTACCCCCTAAAAAATTTGTTTGCATAGATAGTTAAAACTTAAATTATTTTTCATATAAGACTAAAGGCTTATAGCGAAAACTGTGAAGAGGCAAGATTTCGGTACATCCATGCCGTCCGTGAGAGCCGTAGTTTTCCCTACCACATACGCCGGATATATAAGATTACGGCTTAATTTGCATGGCTTCTATGATTGAACTCATTAATGTTTAAATTAATTAAATAGTAAGGAAATTATACCTCCATTGGGCTAACCTTTTGACGCTCATCATATGAAAGAAATTTAAATTTTTAAATTTTATGGCTGTCAAGGGATTGCTGTGAATAGACGAACTTCATCAAGTCGGACAAGAAGTTTAGGTTTATTAAAGAAAAGTGTAACTTATGCGATCTCTCTCTCTCTCTCTCTCTCTCTCTCTCTATCTCTCTCTCTCTCTCTCCTTTTCTCTCCGGTGCCTATCTTTTCGCCCGTTGCAAAGAAAGAATGAGTTTGATATCGCACCTACTTCCCAGTAAATAGATCGAAATCATTTTTATATCAAATTTTCAGGAGATTTTTAGTTAATACTTGTAGGAACTTTTAGAACGACGCCCATTGTAGTTTGTAGCTATGGAAGATTATATTTTAAAATCATCGTTTATATAGAGGGTTGCCGCGTTCTACTACCTATCCAAGTCTTTCTCAACGAAGCGTTCCATTTGTGACTGTGAAAATTGTAGATATGGGTAAATGAATCTATCACCCGAGGACAGATAGAGTACATACGGTATCTCAGTGTGAGCTCTGCGATGCTTATCGCTAAGTGTTACAAACGCAATACGTTTTAAATCTTGTAAATGTTGACAAAAATTCTCTTCAAAATTGTCTTTAAATGCTTCGTATAGTTCAAGGGTTTTCCTTAAGTGTTTTAAATAAATTGGTTTTTTTCGTTCTTTGTGAAACTAATATCAACACCTTCACCATTATTATCAACACCCACTACAGTTATATATAACAAGAATTTGTAACTGCTTACTGCGTCTAAAACAAGCTTCTACTCTGTGTGTGAAAGACTACTGAATATAGAGTTGATGTGTAGGTGTGTGTTACACAAGAGCTGTACTTACGTTTATGCTTCATTTGTGTGCGCATTCAGGTACTAAAGCACACACAAATAATCAAACAAGCTCGTGCGCGCAAACACACGCACGCGGGCACACACGTACACAGGCACACACCGGCACACACACACACAGGCACACAATCACACACAGGCGCACACACACATATATATACATATATATATAGAAAAACACACACACGTACTAATACAGAGACATTTTTATGTCGTTTCTTTCCGTCACTCAAACACTTCCATGTCATCGGTTTTTTTACAGCTTCCAAACAATTTGATTTGATGATGATGCCATCATAAAAATGATGCAATTCAGACTGAAAAAGAAAAAAAAAAAACAGGAAAAAAAAGGAAAAAAAAGAAAGCAGAAATAATTCACGTAAAGTGTAGAATGAAAGTTTATTTTATTTTTTTCCTTTCGATGTAATATTTTTTCGCTCGTTTACCTTCTTTTGCGGCATGAACAAGTATGGGCGTAATAGCTTAACAAGATGTTACTAATAGTATGGTTCCATAACACTAATATTGAAAAATATCGCTATTACTTTTTTTTTCCTTCTCACATTTTTCCATGTATAATAACGGAGAAGTTTTTTCTCCCCCCCTTACATCTTTTGCTTCCGATTTTTAACTAAGGAAAATGAACCATTACGTCAAGTGTTTAATAAGAAGATTTTTTATACATACATATATATATATATATATATATATATAAGAGCATATATGTGAAGAAATTTTCTAAAGAGATAAACAAAAAGTCTCGGCGACGGCAGGTCTCCTGACGGCAGGACAGGATGAATACCTTGGTCGTACTGAAGTGTACAATTACTACTTATATGTATATGAGTATATGAGTCAATCGATGGTCGCTTTTTTTATTTTTTTTCTTTTTTAAATCTATCAGTTAATTAATATTAATGATATATTCACGATGTGATAGATAATAATAATAATAGTGATAATAATAATTTTATAACAAGATTCCACGATGATTTTGACGCTTAAGAAAGGTCATAAAACAGAGAATATGTGAAAAAAAAAAATCTTGCAATTTTTTATTTGCATCTTATACTAACTCCCTTTGGTCTATGCATACAAACACACACACACACACACGCACAAACACACCCACCGGGACGCATACCGTATTTGAAAATTTGAATTCATTTCTTTATTATCGCATCTTCACATATAGAATAAAGACATAAGACCTTCTGCTTATTCTTATCTGTTTATTTTTAAAATTCAATGTAAATTTTCTTTTCTCTCCATTCTATATATTTGCGAGACCTTAATTAACCTAATTGAGTATAATTGTTTTTTTCAACATAGCTTTTCTTGCCACTTTGACTTACTTCTGGTTTTGTCTCTTGAAACTAACTGAAACTAGGAAAAGTTCATTGTAGTCGCTTGCACTTGGGGTTTTCCCTTTAACACCTTGAAAATATTCCCATTTTTTCATTTCGCATTTTTTTTCTTTCTTTGTTGCCTTCTTCTTTTCTTTTCTGCTTCTATTTAGTTATAGATGCGAATTATTTCTATTTTGTTGGCGCAAAAACCATAAAAACCTCTTCTTGTACACCTTGAAGTTTAATTTTATTTAACAGTTAAGGTTTTTGCAATTTTCTTTTTCTACACGTCGTTAATAAGAAGACAAAAACAAATGGCTACAGAAATGTCTTATAATTTGCTTCTGCTTTTTTGTTTTTTTTTTTTTTTATTATCACCTAAAATAGTAAGCGGGTATAATAGTTTTGTCATTCTATTCAGAATTATGGGAAGTATCTTAGGTAGCAATAATCTTGTAAGTCGAAGTAAGATAGGGAGGATTTACATACGACTCTTCTGTCCGTCCAACTGCTGATTTATTCGTATACTTGTTTTACCATGCCTCTCGTCTGTTGTTCGTTTATTTTGCCCTCGTCCGTCCATAAACGCTTTTATCCATTCATCCAGATCTTTTCGTTCATCAGATTGTCCGTCTGTCTTTTCATCTGCTTGTAGGTCCATCCGTATGTACGTTCATCCCTATGACCACCAATAGACCTCTTCGTACAACAGACTGTCCGTCCGTCTTTTCATCTGCCATATGTATGTTCATCCATATGACCACCAATAGATCTTTTCGTTCATTACACTGTCCGTTTGTCCTTTCATCTGTCGGTAGGTTCATCCGTCTATCCGCTCAGCCATCTCTGTATTCATCCATCTATCAGTTCGTCCATCTGTCCCTTCATTTTTTATTCTATTCATCCATCTTTCTTTCATCCGTAAATCCGTTCAGATCCCTATTTGTCCATCTGTCTATGAGTTTACCCGTCTGTCCGTTTATATATCTATTTGTTTGTTAATCACTCAGTTAGTTTGTCGTTTTTTTGGCAAATTTAGGATAAATACTTGAAATTACTAGCTCTTATTAGCTCTTCGTTGGTTATCATAGATAAAAATTGATGTGTTCCAGTGCTCTAAATGATTAAAGCGCAGGAAAAAGTCAAAAATAGAAAAATAGCTTGATTTCCACGTAACGGCTTATATTATAGCAGTTGTCCGTTCTACATTTTAGCTTCAACTTCATGCAGGGACAGGTTGAAGCACAGCGTTAATGAGCCTATGTTCTCCAAAAAAAAAGATGAAAAACAATCTCATAAAGTATCTTACTTTCAAGTAATGTATGACGGATCTGTTCAAAAGGAAAAAAAAAATCGATCTGAAATTGCACTTCAATTTCTTGCCTAGACATTCCTATTAAAATTTCGAACTAAAATGATTTCAAAGAGAATTCAGCAAGAATTCGAAACCACTAACATGTCTTCCAATAATAGTTCGTGGCATAAAGCATTGAACTCAAATATTTGCTTTGGCAGCGATGATGGAAATGCAATGTAATATAATCTACTCAAGTGGTGGGTATTCAAGATTCGTTCTCTATATAAATTTACAGTTCTTTGCACTTTTGTTTCCTTCTTCTTTTTTTTTTTTCTTTTCTTTTCACTTTTGTTTTATTTTTTCTTTATTCGCTTGTTCTTTACTGTACTTTATAGTAACTTGAAAACATTGTTAAAACTAAACTCAACATTATTACCATAACAAGAGTCAAGTGGCCAGAGACTTTAACCTACGCTTCGCTGAATTCAGTTTTCGCTCTCTCTGAGACTATCTTGCCTTTTTGCTTAGCCTTTCGTTATTATTATTATTATTTTTTTTTTCTTTTCTTTTCATGTCACTTTTTTTATGTATGCTTTCTTTTATTTTTTTTTCTTCTGCTTTGTGATATTAATAAAGAAAAATTCTTGTTATTGTTTCGTGTTATGTTCTTTTCTTCCCATTTTCTTTTCGTTTGACTTTATAAGCTTTTGCTTTAAAGAATTTGTAAAGTTTTTGTTTTCGCTTTTGTTCCTTTTATGTAACGACTTTCATATCAAATTTTCGTACCCGATAGTCTTTGTTTGCTTTCGTCTGAAAAGGTTAATTATTTGTTCGTAATTAACTTGGACATAAGTTTGCCATTTTCATTATAAACTTTTTTTACGTTCATTTCTTTTGCTTCTTTGAATGAATTTAAATTCGTAGTAAACTATGTTATGATTATGAGGTCAAATTAATCTGGAAAGGGGGAAAGAATTGCGAAACCATGGCAAGGATGATGAAATGAAAACCATTGACACAAATAATTGACCAAAGAGTTGATGCTTTAGTGATCTAAGAATATTTCTTTTACATTATTAGTCATCGATCCGCAAAGACCGGAAAAATCCCGCAATCGCTTCAAATATTCAGAGTAAAAAGATCAGTTTGGATAGGAAATTACAAAGCCCCTGATGCAGTGCAACTAAGCAGTGAACTTTTCTTTGTTCTACCTTCTCATTGGGGAGTCACTTCACACGTGTTGAACATCCCGCGCGTCAACTTGGCATTAGGCAGTGCATGCAGGTAAAAGTTCATGTCAGGATTTCACAGGTCGAAGCAATATTCGAATCCAACTTTGCCGAGACGTCTTCGATGATTGTACGCTTAACTGAAGGTTGCCACGGTGGCACGGTGCCACGGTGTGTGCTGCGTTAACGTACCAAGAAAATGCAAACAAATGCTTTATTCGCGTTTTCTGAATAGTGAGGCATGAGGAAATTGCTGTGACATTGAGTGATGACGTTTGTGTTGCTATTAAAATGACATCGGTACACTTCGCGATTAAACCTATAGATTGTCCAGGTCTGGACAGAACCGCCCCAATGTATCCTCTTTAGATTTTGAGATTTCCACCTGGCCAGTTTCCTGAACATCTAACTGTTCGTCGAACCAACGAGCTTGCAATCATGTTTTCAAATCAGGAAGTTTTCTTCAAATTATCTGGCCTATGGTTTAATCATCGATTCAGATAATTTTTTGAAATCGACCGATTCTATATAACGCGTCATGCTGGGCAATTACCCAGTATATAGCACAATTTTCAATTCGTTAAAAAAAAGAAAAAAAAAAATTAGTAAACTGATCAAAGTGATAATAATTTCTCTTAAAAAGCCGACATAGCAAGTTAAAGGCACTAGACGGTAGATAATTGGTGCAGCAGCGGGAGAGTCTCAAGGGAATATAGCGTCATGAAAACCAATTCGACACAAGAAAATCCAGGAAATCCAGCTTCGAATCAATTTAACCGTAAAAACCACATCGGCCATCTCCCGTCTTCTAAACAGTGACGGTACCCATATCACGTTAAGTCCGTCACATATGGCGAAAGAATTTTAGTGGTATCTCAACACAGATCGCGTAAAGTAAAGGGAAGAAAATTTCTGTTAACCGACTTTGTTCGATCGATGTGTGATTGATGATAAAATATTCAAACAACGGCAGAATATTCGAAAATCGGATGAATACGCGCAGTGTGTAGACATTTGCAGATGGACAGATCATTAAATTTCTTAGCCCATCTCTTAACAAAACCCAGAACGGAAGGTTTTATATGAAGGCTGAACTTGAGTCTGGAATTCAACAACATATCAAAATCTTTAAAGCAAGATACAGTATCCAACAGATAGGTATTAATAGCATAACAAGCAGGCAGTGGAGACCCTGTTTCATTTTGTGATTGAGTTTTCTTGGAGAATCAAAAAAGCTTATTAAGCCAGAGGGACACGAAAGGTAATTTAACGTAATTGCTTTTGAAATTTTCCTTTAGCGAGCCTATTGTAATATATCCGTATGCGTAAAGCTCAACAGTTTTCTTCTTTCTTAGAAGGTAATAGAAAAAAAAAGGTTTATACACAAAAGAAAAAGACTTCTTCGGCCTCAACAAGCCGTCAGTGCTTTTGTTTGCATTGCTTTCATTGCTTACGAATTTACGCTTTCGTTGATTCGTTTAAGTCTTGATACAGGAGTTGGATGGTAAAACTTCAGATTCATGTTTAGTTACACTTGGCGAATTAGACACTTCGGACACTCTACATGGCTCTTTGACCTTGACTTATTTAGAATTTTCTAAGCGGGATTCTCTTTATGTATTTATATATTTAAGACGGACAGCCTAGTTGCTTAGTTCATTATTTTAATTATTTTAATCACTGTTTCACGGGACCCTTCTAAGTCGCATTCAAACAGCAAGGTACGAGCATAATAGAAAGTCAGTCAAAAAGTTAAAATTTGACAGAAGAAAGCGTTTGATTAGAATTGTTTTTCCTTTCTTTCCTTTTCCTTTCTGTTCTGTTTTCCTTTCTCTTCTTTGTTCTAAGCAAAGCATTTTTGATGTTAAGACAAGCAATCAAATTAAAAAAAATTCGTGAGACTTTCATTTATTATTCCCTTACTTTACACATAAAAGTTTTCTTCCTTTTTCTCTTTTCTATCATTTACTAATGAATTTGACAAAAAAAAAAAGAAAAAGCAAAAAAAAAAAAAATAAGAGGAAAGATTAACAACTATCTTTTTTAATCATTGTCAATAAAAAAAAAAATCTGTGTACATGAAATGATGTCACACTGAAGAGATTTGGAATTTTATTTTTAATTACAAATATGACATAAAAGCCAATAAAAGTTATTTAGCTGTAAAGTTGACACATGATGAAAAATATGATTTCGGAATTTTTCCATTTTTTTTTTCGTTTTTTGTTCTTGCTTGGCCGTTTGTTTTACATGCAAAATAGTGATGTTTTGCCACTAAATGGATATCAGGCGAAGGGATAGCTGAAAAAAGTTCGCTTGGAAAGAGGGACAGAGAGAGAGAGAGAGAGAGAG